>PVIH01000774.1:139675-215275 GCA_004025045.1 Sigmodon hispidus
AAGATCAGATTAATTACCTAAACAGGCCTATAACCCTTAAGGAAATTGAAGCTGTCATTAAAAACCTCCCCAAAAATAAAAGCCCTGGTCCAGATGGTTTCAGTGCCGAATTCTACCAGACATTCAAAGAAGAATTACTACCATTACTCCTCAAACTATTTCACACAGTAGAAACTGAAGGAATATTGCCAAATTCCTTATATGAGGCCACAATCACCATAATACCTAAGCCACTCAAAGACATAACGAAGAAAGAGAATTACAGACCAATTTCCCTCATAAATATTGATGCGAAAATTCTCAACAAAATTTTGGCAAACCATATACAACAATATAAAAATGATATCATCCACCACGACCAAGTAGGCTTCATCCCAGAAATGCAGGGCTGTTTTAACATACAAAAAAACTGTAAATGTTATCCATCATATAAACAAACTAAAGGAACAAAACCACACGATCATATCCTTAGATATAGAAAAAGCCTTTGACAAAATCCAACACTCCTTTATGATTAAAGCCCTGGAGAGATCAGGAATACAGGGAGAATACCTAAATATAATAAAGGCAATTTACAAGAAGCTGACAGCCAACATCAAACTTAATGGAGAAAAACTCAAAGCAATCCCACTAAAGTCAGGAACTAGACAAGGATGTCCTCTCTCCCTTTATCTATTCAATATAGTTCTCGAATTTTAGCTAACACAATAAGGGAACGAAGAAATTAAGGAGATACAAATTGGAATAGAAGAAGTGAAGCTATCTCTATTTAGAGATGATATGATTGTATGTATAAGTGACCCACAAAATTCTTCCAAGGAATTGCTACAGCTGATAAACACCTTCAGCAATGTAGCAGGATACAAGATTAACTCAAAAAAAAAATCAGTAGCCCTTCTATACACTAGAAATAGAAGAGCTGAAAAAGAAATAAGGGAAACATTACCCTTCATAATAGCTGCAAATAGCATTAAATACCTTGGAGTAAATATAACCAAAGCAGTAGCAGACCTATTTGACAAAAATTTTAAATCACTGAAGAAAGAAATTGAAGAGGATATCAGAAAATGGAAAGCTCTCCCATGTACCTGGATTGGTAGGATCAATATAGTAAAAATGGCAATTCTATCAAATGCAATCTACAGATTCAATGTACTGCCCATCAAAATCAAAACACAATAGTTTTTGGAACTTGAAAGAACTATACTCAATTTCATTTGGAATAACAGGAAAGCCAGAATTGCCAAAACAATCTTACTCAACAAAAAAACCTCAGGATGTATCACCATCCCTGATTTCAAGCTATACTATAGAGCTACAGTAATAAAAACAGCCTAGTACTGGCATAAAAACAGACTTGTGGAACAATGGAATAGAATTGAGGATCCACACATTAACCCAAAAACCTATGAACACCTGATCTTTGACAAAGAGGCCTAAAATATTCAATGGAAAAAAGATAGCATATTTAACAAATGGTGTTGGCATAGCTGGATGGAAGTGTGCAGAAAAATGCAAGTAGATCGGAGCCTGTCACCCTGCACAAGACTCAAATCCAAGTGGATCAAAGACCTCAACTTAAACCCAACCACTTTGAATTTGATAGAAAAGAAAGTGGGAAATACACTTCTACAAATTGGCACAGGCGACCACTTCCTAAATACAACACCAGTGGCACAGACACTAAGACCAACAATCAATAAGTGGGATCTGCTGAAGCTAGGAAGCTTCTGCAAAGCCAAGGACACTGTCAATAGGACAAAACGACAGCCTACAGAATGAGAAAAGATCTTCACCAACCCTACAAGTGATACAGGACTGATCTCTAAGGTATATAAAGAGCTCAAGAATTTAGAGCCCAAAACCTTGAATAACCCTATCAAAAAATTGGGTACAGATCTAATACGAAATAAATAAAGAAAAAAAAAAGAATCAAAAAAATGGGGTTCAGATCTAAAAAGGGAATTCTCAGCAGAGGAATTACAAATGACTGAAAGGCATCTGAAAAAGTGCTCATCATCTTTAGCCATCAGAGAAATGCAAATCAAAACAACTTTGAGATACAACCTAACACCTGTTAGATTGGCTAAGATAAAAGGCACAGATGACAGCCTATGTTGGAGAGGATGTGGATCAAGGGGAACACTACTCCATTGTTGATGGGAGTGTATACTTGTTCAGCCACTTCGGAATGCAATATGGCTGCTTCTCAGAAAATTGAGAATCAATCTCTCCAAGGACTCAGCAATACCACTTCTGGGTGTATACCCTAAAGATGCACAGTCACACTCCAAAGGTATTAGCTCAACTATGTTCATAGCAGCATTATTTATAATAACAAGTACCTGGAAACAACCTAGATGTCCCTTAACTGAAGAAAGGGTTAACAAATGGTGGTACAACTATATAATGGATTACTACTCAGCAGTAAGAAAAAATGATATCCTAAAATTTTCAGGCAAATGGATGGATTTGGAGAATATCGTCCTGAGCGATGTATCACAAACTCAGAAACATAAGCAGGGGACGTACTCACTTATTAGTGGTCTCTAACAAACTAACAAGAAAAAAGCCAGAATGCCTAAGCTTCAAACCACAACCATTATACAGCTTGGGATCAGAAACACCCTGAACTGACACTTCAGATCCCACTCTACCTATAGGAACACCTGACTCACTCTTGAGGGAGGAGGGACAAAACTGGATTTGCCAGGAGTGGAGACTGAACTAAGCATTATTGGATCAGTGGGACCATGGGACTGTCTGCAGCCTGCTCAGGAACGGGATGGGGTGTTGTGGAGAAGAAAAAAATGACCTGATGTGTTGGGAGGGGGAAGGGACCTTGAATGGGGATATACAGGGATAGAAAAACAAAATCCATAGCGAAAGCTGAACACAATGTAATTTTATGTGTAGCTAATTATTTGCATTATCACCCTTGATAAGTCATGCTTATGATTTTTATATTCTTTATAGTTATTGATAACTTAAGAATGTGGATCTTGAAGCAAACATCTTTTGTAACCAGGCTAAGCTCCCCATAGTGGAACTGAGACACCAACTTAGCTTGAAAATATATAATCCAAACCAGCTCTGCAAGACACGCTGTGGCAATGGTGGTTCAGAACTTATTGAAGTGCCCAACAGTGATGGTCTAGCCATAGGCATACTGCACAAGATAGAGCACATGTCAACAAGGCCTAGATGGCCAAGATATTTTACATTTTTAAACATGTAATTTGTGGTTTCATGTATAATATAGTTTAGAGAAGCTTCATAAGCTCTCTTACGATTGTACTTTATGCAGCATCTATTGGAGGAAGTAGTATCAAGATCATAGTTAAAGCTGTTTTATATACTGTATAGATTAACTCTAAAGTATATTAATTTTAATTTTGGAAAAATATATAATTGTTTGTTTAAATGGAACATTATGTGATACAGTAGTACTGTTTATAGATCTATCTGATTTTATATCAATTAATATATTTTTATAAAATTCAATTTTAATATAGTAATAGAAGGTATATTTTATGATGAATTATAATGTACTATTAATGTATTATAGAATTTTTTATCTCTTTTGATTGATTTGATTTGATTAAGAGTCCCATATCAATGTCTTTTGATTTTTAGCTTCCATTTGCTTAAAAGATTGACTTTTTTTTTAAATTTCTTCCAGTTTTTTTGCTGATTACTTGTCTTCCTTAGAGATGAAAGACAGACCTTATTTTAAAATCAAGTAAATTGGCTAATTTTACTTGGGGTGTTGAGACCATTTATTAAGGATATTGCAAGAGCTTTACTAATTCCTGTGGGGTTTTTTTTGACATTTGTGGATAGTTGAATAATTAATTGCATATTATTTTTTCTATTCTATTAGTCATAAAGGTTGTTGTTAGTTTTCTTTTTTAGTATTTGGATATTAGAATGTTTATTATTATTATTATTCCTCTATGATCTTTTTTATTCCTCAAAAAAAGAAAAAAAAACATTGTCTTTACCAGGACCTTATCACTGAAACTGTCTCCTCTTAGTTTTGAAGACATATTTGAGGTTATTTTTGTTCATTTGCTCTAGTTTTATATTTATAGGGCAAATAATTTGGAGACACATTGTAGAACTCATTAAATAACATGTATGTGTGTGGGGAAGGTTTGGATCAATCAAAAGTGTCATTTTTTTCTATGTTTTGCTTTTATTTTAAAATATTCATGTGATTTATACTTTCAAAATTATCCCCTTATATTTGAAATAGATTAATTTTTCAAATAATATATGGTTATTACAGTTTCCCCTTTGTCTACCCTTTTCCATTACTCCACTCTTCACCTATCATTTGAAAAGAATAGGATGCTAAGAAATAACAACAAAATGTAACAAAATAAAATATGTGTGACAAGCAAATGAGCAGAAGGAAAAGAGCCCCAAGAGAAAGTCCAATAATCCTAGACTCCATCATTCAAAAACTAAAGAATACTATAAAAACAGTTAATTGAAAGCTGTAATATATGCACAAAGGATCTGGTTCAGATCCATATAATGATCTTGCTTTTTGCTGCCTCTCTGTCAATTCATATGAGCTTTGCTTAATTTATTTATAGGATGTTGTTTTCCTGGTATCCTCCATTTCCTCTGGCTCTTGATTTCCTTCTGCTTCTTTTTCTAGTGAATTCCCTGAGCTCTAGATGAGGGATTTGAAGGATACATCCAACTTCAAACTCAGTATTTCAACTCTCTCAATCTCTATGTATTGTCTAGATGTGGACCAGTGTATTTTCACCATCTGCTGTAGGAAGAAGTTTCTCTGATGATGGTTGAATAAGTTAGTGATCCATGAACATAGCAAAATATCATTAGAGATCATTTCATTATTATTTTTATAAAAATGTTAGGTAGCATTGGTTTTACCCTAGGTCTCTGATATATCTAGTCTCTGGTTTGTGGTCACTCAAGAAGTGTTATATGGTTATGGGTTGACTTTATCTCAAATCATTTATTTTATAAGGGTTTTACAATAACTAATACAATATGTTTTACTCTGTGTATATTTTAGATAAATAAAATTAAATGACTAGAAAAAATTCATTTGAGTATTTTTGAAATGTTTGCTCATTGAACATAAATTGCTTTAGTTTGTGGATTGTCTCGAAATTTTCCTATTTCTCTAACAATTTTATATATCTAGATTTGTTTTTGTTAGTATAGAAGCCTTCATTGTCATTCATTTACATTCAGACTTGGAAATAAATCATGCAGTGATTTTTCTGGTCTTTAGAGTTAATAGTCAAAGATGTAATGACATTTTATAGTGTTTATAGGTAAGTTAGTATTTTACTTTTATAGCTTTAAATAAACTTGTCAGCAAGCATCTTTCTCAACTGAATCATCTCAGTGGCCTGATATATTGTTACTAAATCCCACTTGTTTTATTATGTGTGTGTTTGTTTTATAAAGTCATTGATATGCTATGTTTTGCAATACTACATTGAAGAACTCATAACAAAAAAGTAGAAACACATAGAACAGAAATTTCAAAAATATGTTGTACAGTGTAAGAAAAAATTCTGCAATCAGTCATACATACAGCAAGATAGAAAAGTTAAGATTGTCTTAGAATCTATGAGAAAGTTATTTTTTTAAAAAAATGTAGCTTAAGAAATTGTTAACATAATAATATTGATATGTAAGAAGTAAAATTCTGAGATAATAGAAAAAACGAAAAGGGAAAGGCTACTTATAAGAAGTGGCAGGTATATTAAACAGAGGTAAGAGGTACTATATATAACATGCACTAGAATGTGTGTAGAAATATACATGACAGTAACTAAAACAAGTTAAATTAAAGAAAAGGCAGCTATAAAAACACAGAAAAGAAAATTTTAAATATAGTAGAAAGTCATATAAGTCAGTATTTCTTTTGTGGCAAATGGAAGCATAGTTCTCTGTAGTCTGAAATTTCTTGGTTCTGCTTAGTTCAGAAGTCCAGACCAGTAGTCCTGTAGTCCCTCAAAAACCCAAAACTTATTCTTAAACTATCTCATAATTCATGTTTACCATGTGATTTGGTAACATTTCTCATTGTAGAATTCTCAGCATACTCCCTCTGCATCTGGTGGCATCTCTGCTCTGCCCTTCTGCTTCGCCAATTTTTCCTAGTCTTCCTTCCATGCCTCTACTTCCTGTCTAGCTACTGTACTAATCAGCATTTTATTAAGCCAATAGGATTGACAAATATAAATTTACAATGTACAGGGGAAGAGTCTCACAGCATTTCCTTACTTTTTTGTCTTTAATGCAAGAACCCCAAATCTAATCTTCTTTGTATAGCCCCCCTTTTTTAACCATTACTTATAAGAATTTATAACCAACACACTAAAATTGTCAAACATCTATAATCCATTTTTTGGGGATTGTGAGCATAGTTCTCTAGATTTTGTCTTGCTATTGGGGGTGCTGCTAATCTTCTGGGGATCCTGAAAAATTTCAGAATTGTGACCAAGTCCTGATTGAAGTATTCTGTGAATTTGGGTCCTCTCAGTCCCTTTGAAACTTTTCTGGATGCAAACCTGAGAGGAAACTGCAATAGAGATGCTCTGAAATACCAGATAATCTGGATCATTCGTTCCTACTGGAGATTTTCCAGGGGGGAGGGTCATCCTTAATCAAACTTTAATTTCTTTAACCCATATAATGTTATATATATATGTTTGACTTCAATTTTGAACCCACCAACTCCTCAGGGCTATCACCAGATAAATCTCAAACTGCAACTTCTTTCCCTCAGACCACCAAGAATGTGTTAGGGCAAGCTACTACAAAAACCTCTCTTCTTCTACCCAGCAATTTTAACTTTCTCTTTCAACATTTCTAAAGCTCCCTGACATTTATGGCTTGGCTCTCTGGATGACTCTCTAATATTCCATAGTAATTTTATTAAATATATACATATATATATATATACATATGTATGTATCACTACAGTTCTCTATCACCCAAATTCTAATTCTTTATTATTACTCTGCTGATAGAAAGAAGGAGGGTAACATTCTTCAGGAACTCCAAACAGGTTTCTCCAGATTATGTCTCTTCCTTGCTTTACCTGCTAACATAAACAACAAACAATTTAGAAGTGTTTCTTAATTCTAAGAATGGGATACCTCTTCTCCTTCAACTCCCACCATTTTTTTTTCGGATATACTCATTTTCCTTTAGCAATTATTTGTCTCTCAGTATTCTAAAGGGAGGAAAAGGTACCATCAGGAATTTATCTTTCCATCTGTCTTCTCTTATTTCTATCATGCATACCCATAGTTCTGTTTTCATGAAAAACCCAATCTTCTCCAACCCAGAATATTAAAACCTGTTTTAATATTCCCTCATTTCTACTGCTGTGATTATTAGCATCTCCAATTTTCTAGACATAGATAGTGGAATACTTTCTAAATAGTACACACCCACATTTTCTATTTTTTCACCAGAATAGTTTTGACAATAACTCTCTCTCTCTCTCTCTCTCTCTCTCTCTCTCTCTCTCTCTCTCTCTCTTTTCTCAGGAACTGGTCATTCCTTTATTGCAGTCTAAGAGAAATTGAGAGACATAGCTCAAAGAGAAGTAAAAGAGATATTGGGATTAAAACATGTGTGTGGAGGGGGCGGGGACTAATTTGAAGTCTGCTGCACAGACTACATATGGATCCCTGTGTCTCTCGTTTTGCTCAATATGCTTAGAACACATGTTTCTTTTGTTTATGGCTCAAGATGGAGATGAGAGGAGGTCTTCTCCCTTTAATTTAATTTCTTTAACTTTTAGAGTATTTTGTTTCCTTTGTAAATATAAAACATTTTCATTCTGTATTTATCTCCTTTCTCCATAATTGTTTACTCTGGTCCTTTTCTACATTTTCCTAATATCAATATTCTCTGTAGCTAATGATTTTATGTTTTCTATGAGATTTATTAAGACATTTATGAGAGGTGTTTATTTCTATAAAACTATCTTCTGAATGCTCCAGATTTATTTATTTCTTTACTTATTTATTTATTTTTATTTTTTGGAACTAAGGCACAAAAATAAAAAAAAAATTAAATCTGTACTTACTGATTTACCTTGCCACATTCATATAATAGTCACATTTTTAGCAAGGACCTAGGCATTTCTAGGCCTCTTAGTTGCCTGTGATATTATTTTGACATATGAAATTGTTACAAACAATGTTATAAATATTTTAATTTCTTAAGGACCTGGTAGTTCCAGGATACTTTGAGATGTAAGAAATACATGTGTCCAATATATAGTCTCTAGAAAACAGATATTCCAATTTGAAAAAAAAATATTCTCCTCTTTTTGTGGAGTCCTGACAATAGCAAATGACTTACTTCTCTGCTCAGATTTTGTATTTGAAGATTAAATAAAATAAAATTTTGATTATTTATATAGCTGGTTTAATTTTTATAGAACAATCTATTTAGCCTGAAATTAGAACATAATATAATCTATGATTAACATAAAATGTTACTATGTTATTGGAACTGAAATAAATAATATTTTCAGTAGAGACTGGCAATAGAGCAAAACAACAACAAAGACACTTTTCTGCAGCCTGTACCATATTAAAGCATATTTTGTCATGGTCTAATTTATGATGCTTGCCTGTAATGCTTACTTTTTTTAACTATAGAATCTCACTTAATTTGCCCTACTATGCCATGCTATTACATTTTAAGAAAGTTGCTATGGAGCTGTAATATACTGTGATTCTTATATTTTGACTTTGAGATATTGGTTTCCAGAAATCTTTCTCTTCAGCTGCATGGTCCTTTAGCAAATTGCATATGTAAATTAAATACCTGAAATGTAAGACTGATATTGCCTTCCTGTTAAGTCTTAAGACTGAAGTCTTAAAACCAAGTGACTTGGAAATTTATATTGTCTAATTTATTACAATTATTATTGATGCACCTATAAAATAATAACTTACTGAATGTAGAGTTGTACTTTTCTCTGACTATTGCCAAATGTTTAAAGAATTGAGAGCTAGTGACATTCTAGATACTGTGGAATAATGCTCTTGTACATTGTATAAACATGTTATAAATATTGATCAGTTGCACAGCAGAAATTATAGGTGGACAATCAGACTAGAAAAATATGGAAGGTAGAAGAAAGTCAGAAAGACAAAGAAGCCAGACAGAGACAGAGAAGGCAAGATAAAAATACATCACTGAATCAAAAGTAGCAAACCATATGACTAAAGATAGATTAGAATTTTGATTTAATGTGAGGCAAATGCAATAACTACTACACTACAGAAAGTGTAAGAACTAGATAGCAATAATTCTTTTTTTGAAATTTGAAAACACAATCTTAAAATGCAAGAATAATGTCACAAACTGAGAAAAAGAAAAACTTTCTGGCACAGTTTATCCCTTGCCATTCCCTTCTTCCTTAGAATATGGAGCCCTGTAATTTTTATTTCACAGTGTCAATGCATGCATGAGAGTATTTCACAATTCCCAAGGAAAGACATCATGAGCAATATATACAATTCTAATCATTTCAAAGTAATTTACCATTCCTTTTGGCATTAGATAACTATTGACATTAGATAAGTATAAATACAAATTTATATTGCCATTGATTTCCTATCGACATATTATTAAAATATTGATTTGTATTAACATTTTTCTTTCCTGTCTCATTCACAGGATTGATAGAAAAACTGCATGATGTTTTGAAAAAAAGGATCTAATACATATGCTCATAAGCTGCTTCACAATATCATAATATTGAGAAAGAGAAGCAATTGTGTGTTCTTCCATGTTGCTTTTGTATGCAGCAAACAGCTCTGTGTCTGATATATTGCTGATATTATTATCCATATTTTAGAATTTAAAAACTAATAATGGAAAAAATAAATAAACATTTTATACCATTGAATAATAATACTATATTCAATATTAAAACAACACATAATGCAAATATAATTTTATGTATTAAAATTGTCAGTTGTGTTACAGTAAATAGCCAATGAATCATGCACATTTTGTCACAAAAAAATGATTTTTGCATAAACATTATTTTCTCTTTATAAAGTGCCAATCATAGATTGTGACATTCTAAAAAAAGTGTCATTTATTTCATTGTAATGCAATTTTTGTGCTAAATAAAAGCAATATAGTTACTACCTTTTTTATTTATATATTTATTATTTGGTGATTTTACATTATGCCCCCTATCAAACTCAGTTATCAGACCTCTCAGATTCATACCCTCTCTTATGATATTCCCATTTACAAAAACACATATTCATGCTGCTCATTTACTTATCTTTAAAATTTCTTTTTGAAAATGAAGAATCTTTATCTGTATCAGTGATATATTTTAGTGGTTCAACAAAATGTCGTAAAAACTGGGTATTAAATTTGTAACCTTGTGGAAACACACCTTATTATCTTTCTGTGACCTACACCTTCCTATCTTATGCTATTGTTCCTATTAGTCCTGAGCCTTTCTACATAAAATCTACCCCAAAGGTCCAAATTTATTGCAATATACTGGAAGAAGTTAATAAAAGAAAAATGCAAAATACATTCAGTTGTTGTCTAATATTGTGAATACAATGTGAGTTAAATGTCATAGTTATATACTATACACCTTGAAGGAAAAGCAAAAATGTTTCTAGTCTTTAAATTATTTGAAAAAGATTCTCAGAGCTTTCAACAACTGCTCCTGGCAATCAGATAGATTTTTTTTAAGAATTCTGCATCCATACACATATTAATGTAAACATCTTGCCAAAATTATATTCTAAAATCTATGTTGAGCATTGATTAATTTTAGGTATAAGTCTGAAATTTTTGAAAAAGTCTTTTTCTTACTTGTTAGTGTTATCTTTAAATATATAATTTATAAAGCATATGATATTTCTTTTTTTCAATTTTTAGGAAATATTTTATTTATGTAATATGTTTGTGGATTTTTTTTCAAACAAAGTAAGATATTTTCTAGTAAATAAACCCTAAGTGATTAGAATTCCTCATTACTTTTATGATCACATAGCTGTCCCCCAAGGGGCTTTAACTATCAGAGGAAGACAGCAGGCTGGAATGAGACAATTCAATCGTAGTAGAAAGCAAATTGACCAGGGCAGCATATATCCATGCCATGTAGTACCTGATGAAATGTAAAATGAGTAATAAGAGGATTAAATGCTCACACATTTCTGAATCAAATGCTTAATGTTTTCAGCATTACTTTGACCTCCATTACTCTTTGAAAATTCTATGTTGCTAAATATTTATTTCATATTAGCTTAACTTCAGTAATGTAAATAGTATAATTTGTCATCATGTCAAATGACATATAAAAGTTAAAACATACATTTGATGATATACCTGATATTTTATGTGTCTAAATTATGGGTCTACATGTATATCTTGATCAGGAATAGGATGTGAAGTATTAAAAGTTCAGATACATTTTTAATTAATATCATGAACTCAGATTGCAAAATGATAAGGCAAAAATCAACCTTTTGATATTGGCTAGTTTTCACAAGTAATTAAATCCTCTTGACCTTATCTTAAAAAGTCTATGTTTTGAAACAAAGTAACATGGAAACATGATAGTTATTTTTATAAGATTGATTCAGTGCAGTTCAGTGATATCAACTATTTTCACAAATGAGATATCTACAGTACCACCTTGAACTTAAAAATAATAGACTCATACTTGTCTGATGAACTTTGTTAGCACTGGGGAGACTGTGATCTTTGTTTTTCAGGAGAAGCCTCAAAATTACCCTTAAACTTCACCTGAGGAATCTGATCCATGGTCCAATTCCAGGAACTTGCCAGTCTTCTATTTCTAATTAGCTTAAAAACAGAACATTTTGTCTCCATGTTGATTTTTAATTCTAGATGTTTTTCCTTCTTGTAGATTCAGTTGGGTGGAAAGTTAGGTATCATTCTGATTTAAATCATGTGCAACATTAATTGATTAGACTCAGCTACTTAAAAAAAATAGTCAAATAAAAAAAAAAATCCAGAATGTTGTGTCACATGTACTAGTTTGCAAATATTGTGATATCACATTTAACCACTCAACATTCTGGGTTTAGTATAAACTGGAAGTAGAAATCAGGTACTTGGAATACTAACTAAGATCAATGTTTTTGAAAACCCAAATAAAAGACAAAATACTTTCCAATAAACCATGAAGTGGAATAGCTTTTATGCCTTTTGAGATTGGTGCAATGTCCATTGGCAAGCTGCTATTCAAACAAAGTCAAGCTATTCTAAGAAGGAATATTTTGCTCAGTTTCTCATACATCCCCACCAATGAGATTCCCACAAAATTAAAATATATTTTACCTTTTTGTTTCCTAGAAGTAAAGAAACAATAAACTAAGACATTACAGATATAAAATAATACAGTCTCTGTTCAAGGGAGCCTGTTGAAAAGTATAGTCACACATGAAAATACAGAACATGGTTCAAGATTTTGGATATATAATTACAGCCCTCGTTTGTATAAGAAGGACACTTGGCTACTGTTAAGCATCATACCAACCTTCTAGATTATCTTTCCTGCAATAATAAGTAATAGGTCAAATATTCTCTATAGGATTGAAGGATTAATCACTTATCTTGCCTGGATAGTCAACTTCTCACAGCTTTGTACAAATGTCCATCAAATGCTCTTAGTTTGATTTTATATACTTTCCCTAGAGACCTCAGATTCTTTCTTCATATGATGCCAACAATTGAAAAATAAATGGTCCCAAAGCTAGAGAGTGGAGGGCATGGTATTTATTTTTATTTTAATCTATATAAAAAAACTTATTAAACTCATTATTGGGCCTTTTCATTGTTAAACATTGTTATGCTTTTGGAAGCACAAAACAAAATATCTCAATTTTTAATGTGAGGAATTCATTTGTCTTACCTTCTTGTATACCTAAAAAAAAGATTCTGCAGTATACCTGGTAAAGTTTATATTTATTACCAATATATAAAGTGAAGATTAAAGACTATTTACTAATTTTTAAATAACTTAGTGGTTAGAGGTGGTAGTAATTAAAATAAAATTTTATGGTTTTATTAAATAATAATAAAAGTAAAATTTTATATAATTAAGGTAACAAATTGAAATGTGTTGCACTGAGTTATGATATGAATTCATAGCTCACATATATAATATAGTCGATTACATTTCCAGGTCTTTCTTTCATTTTGTTTAAAAACCTTATTTGTTTTTACATATAGATTATCCATAAGAAAGTATGTAGATCAATGCAAATTAACTTCTTTGAAAAATTGAACTTTTTGAAATATTTTACTAAATTTGGCAAATTTTAGAAATACAGGTAAAATAGAGTTGCCAATAAAATTATGATATGGTTAGTCAACAAAGTAAATGTAGTTATATCATTTCTTCTTTCTCTCCTACATATCTCATGCACTCCTTCCCATTCCCTTCTATATTTATGGCCTACTCATCTTTAACCATTGTTGTCATATATACATTAAAACAAAAAGCATACTTTTTGTCTTGTTACACCTAATCAAAATAATTTGTAATTTCTATATATTTAAAATGTTTCCTAAAGATTCTTTTTAGAATAAATTTGATAATGTCACTGTTACATAAAACATGCCAGCACTAAATGAATATATCAGAGTCTTTGGCTA
This sequence comes from Sigmodon hispidus, assembly GCA_004025045.1. NCBI lineage: Eukaryota > Metazoa > Chordata > Mammalia > Rodentia > Cricetidae > Sigmodon > Sigmodon hispidus. The sequence continues at coordinate 153,371 of PVIH01000774.1, forward strand.
TGTGTAAAAAAAATGAAGTAGTACAGATAAATAAGGAAAATAATTAAGGACTATACGTTTTGAAAAATTTATATTAACCAAATTGTAAGATATTTTTTGTCATAATTTCAAAATAGTCAATAAAACAGAATGCTTATGAAATGTTATAACAATAAGATTATTTTTATCAAGTATGTCAAAATTCAACATTCATATTATGTTCTATTTAATTAATTTTTCTATTTTATTCTTAGATGAGAACAACAAATAAGCAGTGTCAGAGAATGTAACCAGAACAAGAAATCTAGCAAGAGAAATAAAACTTTCTCATATTTGATAAAGTATACTTCACTTCAATCCTAGGCAATCAAATGAAGATACTAAAATTGTAAACATTGATGGGCCAAATACTGGGAGTGTACTATCATACAACAAAAACTAAAGAGAATAAAATGTCATGTGCCCTAGCAAAATAGTGATAGAACATTTTAATATCCTACATACTCATCTAGATTTTATCAATATATACTCTACAAATTGAAAATCATTGAAAATATTTTATACCTAAGTTTTATTATAGATTAACTGGATTAAATAGATAGCTATGAAATATTATATTCAAGATGAAGAGATACATTTCTATATCAGTAATACATGAAAATCTCTCTAATATTTATCACAGCATAAGGAGTAAAGCAAGCTTAACTACAAAGTTCAAATATCTCCTATCATACCACCAGAAAGAAAAGTAGAAAATAAATGCATAACAGTATTCAGAAACCACACAAATAAGTGAATATTAAATTACACTTTCAGATAAACAATACTTTGGTAAAGAAATAAACATTGATCTCATGACTCTGTTATCTTCTATCTGCCAGGAGAGAGACTCTCTACTGGAACTGAGTTTAAACATTAACCATTGGTGGTCCTGGTATTTGTTTATTGACACCAACATTGTCACAAGGTAATAAATTTCATGTACTTATCTTCTATGAATAAACTCTTCAATCTTTCTGGTTTCATGTTTTCTAAACCAGCATCTGTTGTAGATGATTTCTGGCCCTGTTTCAGCCAGAAGTTTGGACCTTGACCACTTCGGCTCTTATTCCCCAAAGCAAGGAATCAGATGCTTATATTAATTTTATTCTATTTGGCTTATGTCTCAAGCACATTAGCAGCTACCTCTTTCATCTTAATTCAACCCATTTCTAGTAATCTACCTGCTATGTGGCCCAGCCCGTGGCTTACCTGAATTCTTTACATGGCTCTTCTTCTGGGATCAGATGGAGATTAACAGACTCTGCTCTCCTTCTACCTGTCTCTACTCTGATTTGCTGCCTATTGCTAAGGTGCTTGCCATGGGCCAAAACAGTTAACTTTATTTACACCATACAGAGAACATTTCTAACACACTTCCTTTGTTCTGTCTAATCAAAAAGGAAGTTTAAATTTCCATATAGCAAAATTACATACAACAGAAATACTATCAAGCATAAATTACAGTTATAATATCTAGTCAATTTGTAATTAACAAACTTAAAAAATATTTCATTATCTACCTTATCCTTGTGACTCTAAAGTTTCATATCTAATATACCTTTTAAAATAACTAAGAAGAACTATACCAATAATTATTAAACCCTCAACCACATCAAGGACCACAGAAGGGTATGATATTACCCAAATAAACAGGAAGTACAAGCAACTGCCAAAGTCTAGAAAATGACATAGATGAAACCTGTCTGCCTGGAAGTCATCCAAAGTTCCTCCAATATCAATGATCAGTTATGGCTATTTATCACAGAGTTGTCTACATTAAGTCAAGTTGACTAAGAAGTAATTAAAATACTTTGTTTTAACTCCTTCAAGATTTACTCTAACTGACTACTCAGCTACTTTATTTCTTCTTATTTTATATATAAATTTTATAACTCATCATCTCCAAATTTTACTGTCCACCTAGGTCTGGCCGGGGTCTATCAGTTGGAAGGAATCAATCAAAAAGCATCAATTGATCATAGGTTCTCAGTCATGGCTGGAAGAACATGAACCACTTCTCACTTACTGTTATAATGATTAACTTTGTTATGTGCAGAACATGTGCAAGCAATAAAATTTTCTTTGGGTTTACGAATACATTTACCTGAAATTTGCTTCAAAGTTCTCCATCCTCTGACTTTGAAAATTTCTTCTTTATTGTGCAAAGACGCCTGTGTTTTTAGAGAGGATGAGAATGATATTTCATTTGTGGCTAAGCACATAATAGTTATTTACTGTCTGCATTTGGAACGGTTGTTAATTTCTGCATTAATAATCATTCATTGCATGAAGAAACATTTCATCCTCCCAAATATATAGGCTTTGTTTGCTACTCAGAGTTGTCCACCAAAATTTAATGGTAGGGTCCTATTTCTCAGGACATCACTGATTACATTACTCACAATATATGAAGCCATGGTCATATTAATCAGGGGCTTATTTCTTGTCACATATCTTTTATAATACCAAAAGGTATTATAAAATATTGTGCTGGTTACAGGACCAGGTGCTGACTGTAGAATATGTCCCCATGCACTCTATAGCAGATAGAGATGAACTCTGACTGCAACGGTCTCCCCAGCTGCTGCTGAGGGAATTTGCACACCTACCAGCCTCCAACTGAGCAAACAGACAAGGACAGAGGACTCTGAAAGACAGACTCAGACTCTGCCCGAAGGTGTGGTGGGTCCAGCAGGTCCTAGCGCCTGAATCCTTGCCTGGGAAAATTATGTTCTGGTTGGGTTCCGGTTCCAGGATCAGGTGCTGTCTAACCCACACCCTCTGTAGCAGACAGAGATAAACTTTGGCTGTCAGGGACCTCCAGCTGCTGCTAAGGGAACTCTCACCACCATGCTGCCTAAAACTGCTGGAACAGAGAAGGATTTAAGACTTGAAATTCAGTCCACTGCCCAGAGCAGATGAAGAGATTGAGGAGACCTTTTGTTCAGAGGTAACAGGAGACACACAAACCCACGTGCCACAACTGACCAGGAGCCATCAAATCATGAACAATTGAAGCCATGGGCAGACACCAGTGCAAAAATTTACATAGTAAAATAAAGAACAACAAGGTAAATCTAGAAGAAAGAGGCGATCCTACAACTACAAGATCTGAACTGAGCAACGAAGAGGAAACAGAAGGAAGAAACAACAAAAATTCCTTTATGATAATCATCAAAGCTCTCAAAGAAGATATGAGAAATTGCCTTAAAGAAATAGAAGAAAATACAAACAAAAAATGGAAGAGATGCACAAATCAGTGAAAGAAAACCAAGAAAATGTAAACCAAAAAATTAAAGAAACATGCAAGGAACTAAAACGTGAAATAGAAACAATAAAAAAGGCACATAATGAGGCAAAGATGGAAATAGAAAACCTGAAGAAAAAAACTGCAAACACAGATACAAGCATAACAAACAGAGTTCAAGAGATGGAAGATAGAATCTCTGAAGTGGAAGACTCAGTAGCTCAAACAGATATATCAGTCAAAGAAAATACTAAAACCAAAGAAGCCATAACTCAAAATCTTCAAGAAATCTGAGACATCATGAAAAGACCTAACTTGAGAATAATAGGAATAGAGGAAGGAGAAAAATACCAGCTCAAAGGCACAGATAATGTTTTCAATATAATCATAGAAGAAAACTTCCCTAACCTGAAGAAGGAAATGCCTATAAAGATATAAAAAGCTTACAGAACACCAAATAGATAAGACCCCCCCAAAATAAGTCAGTGTGCTACATTATAATCAAGCCACAAAACATACAGAACAAAGAAAAAATTTTAAGAGATGCAAAAGAAAAGGGCCAAATTACATATGAAGGCAGACCCATCAGAATAACACCTGCCTAATCAATGAAAATGATGAAAGCTGGAAGGGCATGGTCAGAAGTTATATAGATACTAAAACAGCATGGCTGCCAAACTAGAATACTATACCCAGCAAAATTGTTAGTCACCATAGATGGAGTAAACAAGATGTTTCATGACAAAGTCAGACTGAAACAATATCTATCTACCAATCCAGCACTACAGAGAGTATTAGAGGGAAAACTACAACCTAAGGACCCCAGATACACCCATGAAACTACAAACAATCAATAATTCCACAAAATAACACTCCAGAGAAAGGAAATACACACAAGTTACCAACAAAAATGTCAGGAAATATCAATCAATGGTCACTAATTTCCCTTAATATAAATGGACTCAACTCTCCTATAAAACATCACACTAACAAGATGGATATAACAACAAAAGCCATCCATCTGTTGCCTACAGGAAACACACCTCAACCACAAAGACAAACACAGGCTTAGACTAAAGGGTTGGGAGAAAATTTTCCAGTAAAATGTTCCTAAGGAGCAAGCGGGGGTTTCAATCCTAATATCTAACAAAGTACACTTTAAGCTAAAAGCAATTAAAAGGGACCAAGAAGGTCATTACTTATTCATCACAGGAAAAATTGGTCAAGATGAGATTTCAATCCTGAATATTTATGCTCCTAATATAAGGGTACCTACTTATGTAAGAGAAACACTGCTAAAGTACAAATCCCACATCAATTCTTTCACGCTAATAGTGGGAGACTTCAATAACCAGCTTTCAACGATGGATAGGTCAACCAGACAATGACTCAACAGAGAAATTAGGAGTCTAAAAGAGGTTATGATGCAAATGGATTTAATAGATATCTACATAATCTTCCACCCAAACGCAAAGGAGTATACATATTTCCCAGCTCCTCATGGAATGTTCTACAATATTGACCACATATTTTGTCGTAAAGCAAATATCAATTGATACAAAAAAGTGGAAATAATCCCATGTAACATATCGGACCACCAGGACCTAAAATTAGAGTTCGACAACATCAAAAATCAAAGAAAGCCTACCAAATTATGGAAACTAAACATCACTCAGCTGAACCATCTCTGGGTCAAGGAAGAAATTAAGAAAGAAATCAAAGTCTTCCTAGAATTTAATGAAAATGAATCCACAACATATCCAAACTTGTGGTACACAATGAAAGCAGTCTTAAGAGGAAAATTCATAGCACTAGATGCCTACATGAAAAACCTAGAGAAATCTCACACCAGGGAACTAACAGCTCAGCTGAAAGCCTTAGAACAATTAGAAGCGAACTCACCTTGAAGGAGTAGACAGCAGGAAATAATCAAACTTAGAGCTGAAATCAATACAATTGAAACAAAAAGAACAATACAAAGAATCAATCAATCTAAGAGTTGGTTCTTTGAGAAAGTTAACAAGATAGATAAGCCCTTAGCCAAACTAATCAAAAAACAGAGAGAGAGTGTTCAAATCAACAAAATCAGAAATGAAAAGGGGGACATAACAACAGACCCCCAGGAAATCCAGAGAATTATCAGATCATATTATGAAAATCTGTATTCCACAAAAATGGAAAACATCAAAGAAATGGACAGCTTTCTGGACAGGTACCATCTACCAAAATTAAATGAAGATCAGATTAATTGCCTAAGCAGGCCTATAACCCTTAAGGAAATGGAAGCTCTCATTAAAAGCCTCCCCTAAAATAAAAGCTCTGTTCCAGATTGTTTCAGTGCCGAATTCTACCAGACATTCAAAGAAGAATTACTACCATTACTCCTCAAACTATTTCACACAGTAGAAACTGAAGGAATATTGCCAAATTCCTTTTATGAGGCCACAATTACCCTAATACCCAAGCCACACAAATACACAACAAAGAAGGTGAATTACATAGCAATTTCCCTCATGAATATTGATGTGAAAATTCTCAACAAAATTTTGGCAAACCGTATACAACAATGTAGAAAAACTATCATTCACCATGACCAAGTAGGCTTCATCCCTGCAATGCCGGGCTGGTTTAACATACCAACACTGTAAACATTATCCATCATATAAACAAACGAAAGGAACAAAGCCACATGATCATATCCTTAGATACTGAAAAAGCCTTTGACAAAATCTAACACTCTTTTATGTTTAAAGCCCTGGAGAGATCAGGAATACAGGGAGAATACTTAGATATAATAAAGGTGATTTACAAGAAGCCGACAGCCAGTATCAAACTTAATGGTGGAAAACTCAAAGCAACCACACTAAAATCAGGAACTAGACAAGGATGTCCTCTCTCACCCTTATCTATTCAATATAGTTCTCGAAGTTTAAGCTAAAGCAATAAGGGAACTAAAAGGGATTAAGGGGATAAAAATTGGAAAAGAAAAGTGAAGCTATCTCTGTTTGCAGATGATATGATTGTATATATAAGTGACCCACAAAATTCTTCCAAGGAAATGCTACGGGTGATAAACACCTTCAGCAATGTAGCAGGATACAAGATTAACTCAAAGAAATCAGTAGCCCTTCTATACACTAAAGATAGAAGAGCTGAAAAAGAAATAAGGGAAACATTACATTCATACTAGCTGCAAATAGTATTAAATACCTTGGAGTAACTATAACCAAAGAAGTAACAGACTTATTTAATAAAAATTTTAAATCACTGAAGAAAGAAATTGAAGAGGATATCAGAAAATGGAAAGCTCTCTCATGTTCCTGAATTGGTAGGATCAACATAGTAAAAATAGCAATTCTACCAAAGGCAATCTACAGATTCAATGCACTGCCTATCAAAATCCCAATACAATATTTTTTTAGACCTTGAAAGAACAATACTCAATTTCATATGGAATAACAGGAAAGCCAGGATTGCCAAAACCTTTCTCCTCAACAAAAGAACCTCAGGAGGTATCACCATCCCTGACTTCTACTTATACTATAGAGCTACAGTAATAAACACAGCCTTTTATTGGCACAAAAACAGACCTGTGGATTAATGGAATAGAATTGAGGATCCAGACATTAACCCAAAAACCTATGAACACCTGATCTTTGACAAAGAGGCCCAAAACATTCAATGGAAAAAAGATAGTATATTTAACAAATGGTGTTGGCATAGCTGGATGGAAGTGTGTAGAAAAATGCAAATAGATCGGAGCCTGTCACATTGCACAAAACTCAACTCTAAGTGGAACAAAGACCTCCACATAAACCCAACCACTTTAAACTTGATAGAAAAGAAAGTGGGAAATACACTTCTACAAATTGGCACAGGCGACCACTTTTTAAATATAACAGCAGTAGCACAGACTCTAAACCCATCAATCAATAAGTGGGATCTCCTGAATCTGAGAAGCTTCTGTAAAGCCAAGGACACTGTCAATAGGACAAAACGACAGCCTACAGAATGGGAAAAGATTTTCACCAACCGTACAAGTGATAGAGGACTGATCTCTAAGGTATATAAAGAGCTCAAGAATTTAGAGCCCAAAACCTTGAATAACCCTGTCAAAAAATGGGGTACAGATCTAAAAAGGGAATTCTCAGCAGAGGAAATACAAATGGCTGAAAGGCACCTGAAAAAGTGCTCTTCATCTTTAGCCATCAGAGAAATGCAAATCAAATCAACTTTGAGATACCACCTGACACCTGTTGTATTGGTTAAGATAAAAGACAGAGGTCAGCCTATGCTGGAGTGGATGCAGAGCAAGAGGAACACTCCTCCATTGTTGGTGGGAGTGTAAGCATGTTCAGCCACTTTGGAAAGCAGAATGGCGGTTTCTCAGAAAACTGCGAATCAATCTCTTGGACCCAGCAATACCACTTCTGGTTGTATACCCTAAAGATGCACAGTCATACTCCAAAGGTATTTGCTCAACTATGTTCATAGCAGCATTATTTGTAATAGCAAGAACCTGGAAACAACCCTGATGTCCTTCAACTGAAGAATGGATTAACAAACTATGATACATATCTACACAATGGAGTACTACTCAGCAATAAAAAAAAAAAAAAAAAAAAAAAAAAAAAAAAAAAAAAAAAAAAAAAAAAAAAAAAAAAAAAAAAAAAAAAAAAAAAAAAAGATATCCTAAAATTTGCAGGCAAATGGATGGACTTGGAGAATATCCTCCTGAGCGAGGTATCACAAACTCAGAAAGATAAGTAGGGGATGTACTCACTCCTTATTGCTCTCTAAACAAACAAACAAGCAAGACAAAAGCAAAGCATGCCCAAGCTGCAAACCACAACCACTGAGCAGCATGGAATCAGAAACATCCTGGACTGACTCCTTGGATCCTACTCCCCTTAGAGGAACACCTGGCTCACTCTTGAGGGAAGGGGGAGAAAGCTGGATCTGCCTGGAATGGAGACTGAACTAAGCAATATTGGGTCAGTGGGACCATGGGAGTGTCTGTTGCCTGCCCAGGGAGGGGATCGGATTTTGTGGAGAAGAAAGAATGACCTCATGTGGCAGGAGGGGGAGGGGACCTTGAATAAGGATATACAAGGACAGAAAGTGTGACATCTTTGAAAAAAATAGATAAATAAAAAATTGCTGATGAGGGCTAATTTATCATTGTTCATACCCATCTTGAAATCCACATACTGCGATAATGACCTGCATATGTCTGTTCTTGCAATATTAGCATGAATGTCATGAAAGAAAACTGCATTCTGATTGAATTTAAAGTGCATTACATGAGGAAAACATGTCTTGTATTGACAATCTCACCAAGAATTCAGGACTAAGGTGATCACAGGCCCCAGATGTGAATCTTATATAATTATTTGCTAAACGAAGAATCTAAAGCTAAGCTCATACTAGCTAAAGCTTCTGAACCCATGCTAGTCATTATAATATAAAAGAAATTGTTAAAACACTTAATTTTCTTCACAATGTACCAAATGCAGCATTTAAACTTACAATTTTATATAAAGATAATTAAAAGGAAGTAGTATCCATATCATAAATTTAGTTAAATTTTATAATATGAAATCAGTATTTTCTTGAAATATGAGAAAATATATTTTTCATTACAGTGAAAGGAATGAAAAATTCATGAACAAAAACTTAAATACAGAGTTTAGCCTTCCCTTGCTAACCTTATTATCATTGGTAAAACTATTTGTGTCAATTTGAAATTTAACACCTGAGGATTAGGTTGCAAACTACCAGAAGGGCTTACTGAAATAACAACAGACACTGGCAGTAATTTTTGTTTGCCCAGGAGGTCATGAACTCTTAACATATGAGGAAGCTCAGATGATATTAGGTTTACAAGTGAATAATTATTAGTTTCACAGAGAGGGAGATTGCAGAAATATGACATAGTTTTAAGGGTAGGACTCACCTTTTCTTGTAGTTTGCATTTGGAGAGAGAAAACAAAATGTTTCTAAAGAAAAGTCTTTGGAGCATAGAATCCATCAGTTTGCCATAGGTGCCAATGAATCTTGGAGTCCTGTGCTAGGAGAAAAGAGGATGATCATGACATTTCTGGGCTGACAGAAATCAGATTTATGATATCCATTTTGACTTCGAAGAAGACTTTGCCATTTTGGTCCAGGGAGATAATAAAGTATAAATGAATATTCAACTAGAAGTAAATAAATGAGAACACACGTAAATTTTTTTCCATGATGCAGACCATACTATGTATTGGGATACAAGAAGGAAAGACAGAAATGTGTGCGTGTGTGCATGCATGCACATGTATATTTAAGCTAAAATATACAAACAGAAGAATAAACACTTGTTCTTTTTAATAACCTAAGTAAAAGCATGATGCACAGACTTAATAACGTATGATACTTCAGTGCTTTCTCATCTCTTCATGATACATCATAATACAAAACAGAAACACAGAAACAATGTCAGTTTGTACATGCATCTCCCTCTCTCTCTCTCTCTCTCTCTCTCTCTCTCTCTCTCTCTCTCTCTCTCTCTGTGTGTGTGTGTGTGTGTGTGTGTGTGTGTGTATACAGGTGTACACACCAATATACATATATTGTCCAGTGGTGTGAAGGCAAAAGTTTGACATAAGATGTCTTTCTCAAATTCTATTCACATTACTTTTTGAGACGTGTTCTTTCACTGGACATGCAGCTCATTAATGCAGGTAGACTGGCTATTCAACTAATGCCCAAAATCCTTCAGACTCACTTCCCACAATGCTAAGATGAAAGGTATACACTGCTCTGAAAAACTTTTTAAGTGCAAGGAATCAAGTTGAACATGCTCATAATTTGTAGAAAACATCTCACCAGCAAAAACATTTTCTTAGCTCATTCCTAACAGAAATCATTTAAAGAAAGGTTTAAAAAGAGAGATAAAGAAGGGATCAGAGAAGAGATGAGAGAAAATGAAAGGATAGAAGAATGTTATACAATCATGAAAATTATTAAATACATGTAATGCGAATTAATTCATAGTATATAATAAAAATATAAAACATATTGGATAAATGTGACTATCATGAGAATGAAACCAAGGTTAGCTTAAATTATTTTAAAGAATTTATTTAATGGAATCACCAAAAATTAATTCTAAATATGATTGGATGTTTGAAGACAAAGGGAATGTTTTGAATCACACAAGAGTAAAAATTAAACACAAGCATAAATTAAATTATTTTAAGCTGTGCAAGAATTAACTATGTACTACTATAACCTTAAGATTCTAGATATATAATTCAGTGCAAAATTACTACAAACAGTATGCTTTATAAAAGATAAAAACTGGGAATTTTCTTTCCACGAATTTTGGAATAGTAAATAGTAGACAACAGAATAAAAGTAGAATACAAAAAAAAAAAAACAAGTTGCTACAATTGATAGAAGCAATCAGGAATGGAGGAACAACACACAAAAAAGTTAAAATAATGAGTAGAATGATGTCTCAGAGGACAAATGCACTTACCATAATAAGCCAAGAGAAAGCAGAAATTTTTAATATCTAATAATTATTCAAAGTTAAGTATTAAATTGACAGTTTCTTACTTACATGGTGATGTCTAAAGTAGTGTAAATTTAACAAATGTAAATCTGTAACAATCAGACACAGTAAGTTGATAAAATTTCCATAGTTTTAGTATAATTAGTTTAAGAAAAAAAGTTGTAAATTAGTTAACTTTATTAATTCATAATGGAATGTAAAAAGCCATAGTTTTTTTAAATTTTATTTTATTATTATGAAAAAAGAAATCACACTTTCTATCCTTCTATATCCTTATTCAAGGTCCCTTCCCCTTCCCATCCTGTCAGGTCATTCTCTCTTCTCCACAACTCACCCCCCCCCACACACACACACACTGGTGGGAGTCAGCTGGCGATCCCAAGATCCTAATGTCCCAATATTGCTTAGTTCAGCTTCCACTCCTGGCACATCCAGTTTTCTCCCCTCAAACTCAAGACTGAGTCAAGTGTTCCTCTAGGGGGAGTGGGATCCAAGGTGTCAGTCCAAGCTGTTTCTGATCCCAAGCTGTTCAGTGGCTGAAGTTTGCAGCTTGGGCATGCTTTGCTTTTTTCTTGTTTGTTTGTTTGTTTGTTTGTTGTTTAGAGTCCACTAATGAGTGAGTACATCCCCTGCTTATGTATCTGGGTTGGTGATACCTCGCTCAGGAGGATATTCTCCAAGTCTATCCATTTGCCAGCAAATTTTAGGATATCATTTTTTCTTACTCCTGAGTACTACTCCATTGTGTAGATGTACCACAGTTTGTTAATCCATTCTTCAGTCAAGGGGCATCGAGGTTGTTTCCAGGTTCTTGCTATTACAAATAATACTGCTATGAAAATAGTTGAGCTAATGACATTGGGGTTCGACTGTACGTCTTTAGGGTGTACACCCAGAAGTGGTATTGTTGGGTCCTTAGGGAGATTGATTCTTAGTTTCCTGAGAAACCACCATACAGCATTCCAGAGTAGCTGAACAAGCTTAGACACCCACCAACAGAGAAGGAGTGTTCCCCTTGCTCTCCACCCTCTCCAGCATAGGCTGTCATCTGTGTCTTTTAACTTAGCCAATCTGACAGGTGTCAGGTGGTATCTCAAAGTTGTTTTAATTTGCATTTCTCTGATGACTAAAGATGATGAGCACTTTTTCGGTGCCTTTCAGGCATTCGTAATTCTTCTGCTGAGAATTCCCTTTTTAGACCTGAGCCCCATTTTCTGATTGGGTTATTCAAGGTTCTGAGCTCTAGATTCTTGAGTTCTTTATATATCTTAGAGATCAGTCTTCTATCACTTGTACGGTTGGTGAATTTCTCTCGCCTGTCGTTTAGTCCTATTGACAGTGTTCTTGTCTTTACAGAAGCTTCTCAGATTCAGGAGATCCCACTTATTGATTGCTGATTTTAGTGTCTGTGCCACTGGTGTTATATTTAGAAAGTGGTTGCCTGTGCCAATTCATAGAAGTGTATTTTCCACTTTCTTTTCTATCAAGTTTAAAGTGGCTGGGTTTATGTTGAGGTCTTTGATCCACTTGGATTTGAGTTTTGTGCAGGGTGACAGGCTCAGATCTATTTGTACTTTTGTACACACTACCATCCAGCAATGCCAACATCATTTGTTAAATATACTATCTTTTTTCCATTGAATGTTTTGGGCCTCTTTGTCAAAGAACAGATGTTCATAGGTTTTTGTGTTAATGTCTGGGTCCTGAATTCTTTTCCATTGATGCACATGTCAGTTTTTATGCCAGTACCAGGCTGTTTTTATTACTGTAGCTCTATAGTATAGTTTGAAGTCAGGGATGGTGATGCCTTCTGAGGTTGTTTTGTTGAGCAGAATTGTTTTGGCAATCCTGGCTTTCCTGGTATTCCAAATGAAATTGAGTATTGTTCTTTCAAAGTCCAAAAAATATTGTGTTGGGATTTTGATGGGCAGTGCATTGAATCTCTAGATTGCCTTTGGTAGAATTGCCATTTTTACTATGTTGATCCTACCTATGTCTTAGATTCATTGATTCTTTGCATTGTTCTTTTGTTTCAATTGTATTGATTTCAGCTCTGTGTTTGATTATTTCCTGCCGTCTACTCCTTCTAAGTGAATTTGCTTGTAATTGTTCTAAGGGATAGAGTTACGGTTAGGTAAGCTTCTTGTATCTTTATAGGCATTTCCTTCTTCAAGTTAGGAAAGTTTTCTTCTATGATTTTATTGAATACATTATCTGTTCCTTTGAACTGATATTCTTCTACTCTTCTATTCCTTTTATTCTCAAGTTAGGTCTTTTCATGTTTTCCCACATATCCTGAATATTTTGTGTTATGGCTTTTTTGGTTTTAGTATTTTCTTTGACTGATATATCTATATGAGCTACTGAGTCTTCCACTTCAGAGATTCTATCTTCCATCTCTTGAACTCTGTTTGTTATGCTTGTGTATGTAGTTCCAGCTTTTCTCAGGTTTTCTATTTCTATCTTTGCCTCATTTTGTATCTTTTTTATTGCTTCTATTTCAGTTTTTAGTTCCTGGCATGTTTCTTTCATAGATTTGTTTATCTCTTCCAATTTTTGGTTGTCTTCTCTTCTATTTCTTTAAGGGAATTTTTCATATCTTCTTTGAGGGCTTCAATGATCATAATACAACTATTTTTGGTTTTCTTCCTTCTGCTTCCTCTTCATTGCTCAGTTCAGGTCTTGTAGTTGTTGAACCACCACTTTCTTCTGGAGTTACCTTGTTGTTCTTTATATTATTATATATATTTTTGCACTGGCATTTGCCCACGGCTTCAGTGGTTCACGATTATGTGGCTCCTGGTCAGTTGCTGCAAGAGGGCTTGTATGTCCCCTGTCAACTCTGAGCACGGGTCTTCTCAATGGCTGACTGTGCTCTGGGCAGAGGTCTGAAATTGAAGTTTTTAGTCTTTCTCTGTTGATGCAGTTGAAGTGGAGTGGCTTGCAAGTTCCCTTGTCTTAGCAGCACCTGGGGGTACCCTCACAGCCAAAGTCTATCTCTGCCTGCTACGGAATGTGTGGAGACATGTACCACAGATAGCCATAGTTTATATATATATATATATATATAGAGAGAGAGAGAGAGAGAGGCTTTGAGCTATTTTTAACTTTGCCATCATTATCAATAGACTTATAACTCATATGGCAGCTGAAAAAACTCAAATGATTTTTATTTTATTCACTCTATAATAACTGTAATTATGCTTATTTAAGCATAGAACAGATTTGCAATTTTGTAAAACTATACACAGTAAATAAAACTATTGTTAAAGAATTATTTTATTTATTTTAAAGGTACTTGTGGTGCTGTGGAATGATTGTTGATTTGTCAATCCCACTTGCTGGTCTTCCAGAAATCTTTGTTTCTGTTCTCTACAATATATTTGTCAGATGATGACTTTATAAAGCTCCAGTTTAAGAGAATGTGATCCTTTATCTGACCACACATGTACATGCATAAGGTACATATACATAGATATATAGTTAAATAATAAATAAATATAAGAATATATATACATATCTATGTATTTATACATAGATACACAAATTTACACACACATACAAACATAGGCTGCAACTTTGTCCATCACTTTGCTATCAGTGCTGATGAACTTAATTCAATTCTTAAATGCTACAAAAAGAAAGAAGAGAACTCTTGTTCTCAAGTTATATTTGGCTACTAAACATATTCTTAGACATAAATGTGATTGGTTTTAAAATTTTAATGAAAGTGTGTAATTAATAAATAAATGATTTGACTTATATGTTGTGATTATTAAGAAACCATGACAAATAATAAATGATTGAATAAATTATCAAGATCAACAGTTTATAAAATATTATCATAAAAATATTCCTGTCCATTCTAAAGTCAATAAAAGTTTTATAATGAGGGTGATATGCTGCCTACTGCACTAATGATAACTTAGTTTGATGGTATGCAGGATACAAAATCACCAAATAATAAAAAAAAAAATTTAAAAATAGTTTTATAATGATGACTCCTAAAAAGCATAATAATTTAAATAGTTAACTTGATCCACCTTATATGGAAGAAGTTACTTGATAATTAAAGACACTCTTCATCCTGAGGATTCCATGTCACTTACTGTCACAAGTGATATTTACAAAAAAAGTAATGCTACTTTGCTGAAATTTGTTCCTAGAACTAAGAGAGAGAAAAATAATGACTCAGTGAGCAATACTCTACCAAATTCTCTCTACTCACCATGTTCCAAATCTCTCTCAACTTCTAGTAATTATCATTTTACAATCAAGTTGACATATTTTAAACTTTCACATATGAGGGAGAACATGCAGTACTTTTCTTTCTGGGTCTGGTATATTCAATTAACATAATGTCCCCCAGTTCATCTATTTTGCTACAAATGAGAGGATATCATTCTTCTTTATGGCTGAATAAATTTTAATGAGGACACAAAACTTTTATTTTTAATGAGAATCACTAAAAAGTCTTGATGAAATGGACTTCATTAAGATTTTGAATTTATGTTCATTCATTGACACTATACTATTAAGAAATAGAAAAAAAATTCAGGCATAATAGTGTACACTTAAAATCCAAGTATTCAAGATATTGAGGAGGAAGAATATGAGTATGAAACCATCCTGGGATATATAAAGAATCTTATCTCAAAGAAGGAAAATGAAATTATAAGACAAAGCAAATAAATGAGAAAATATTTGTAAGCTAAATAAAGGCATAAATAATACATTAATCTAAATATATTTCCAAATAAGAAGAACTGGATTTGGCCAGAAGTGGAGACTGATCTAAGCATTATTGGGTCAGTGGGACCATAGGACTGTCTGCTCCCTGCCCAGGGAGGGGATGGGCAGTTGCAGAGAAGAAAAATGACCAGATGTGTTGGGAGGGGGAAGAGACCTTGAATAAGGATATATAGGGAAAGCTGAACACAAAGAAAATATATGTGTAGCTCTTTGGGATTTTAATAGACCTTAAAGCTACAATACCAACTTGCCATGCAAGAGGTACTTGCAACTGCAATAGTGGCTTTACTATTATTAAGATAATCAATTGACTTCTGACTGTATCTGAGGCCCACTCCAAAGGAAGATTAATGTCCAGGAATGTAGAACTTGTTAAAAGTTCATTGCTGTGGATGTTATAGACATAGTGATTTAATCTACTACTTTTGTTTTGATAAATAGACAACTAGTCAAACTAGCTCTTAAAATTTATTTTTGTGTCCATAGATTAAAGAAATACTCCTTTTTAACAAAAATATTTCCTTTTGCAGTAAGAAAAGTTAATGAAGATGATCTTGGTTGGTCAAGACACTGAAAATAAATTAATTTTGAATGATTACCAAACAATCCACTCTAAAATTATGGAATGTCTTGGAAAAAGTAACTAAAAGTGTAAAATTAAAAGGTAAGATGTTGCCTTAGGTATGTTATGTATTTAAGACATTTATAAAATAACCCATATGTGATTGTTGGCATAGCAGTTTCATAAGAGTGATCTGGTAATATTCAGCTATAGGGTATAGAGGAACTAACAGGGTCCTACATACACACATAGGAGACTTTGGTGACTGAGAGGTATATGAGGATAAAAAGAAAGACCCAATCTTCAGCAAATAAATGTTAGGATAATCTTGATTATGTGGATAGAATCACTTCCATGAACATAGGACATAGTCTAGATAAATATAATGAACCCCCAAAAAGCAATAGAAACATGAAAATTGGATGAGGACATGACAAGAAGAAAATAGTTGGTTTGTATGTGTCAGAGACGAATAAGAGAATATTCACTAATGAGTGTGCACTGAATATATTATTTATGTGTATGATATTGTTAACTAAAATTTTAGGTAGCAGAAAAACTATTGGAATGGTCATTCTGGATCCAATTTCTCAATGAGCCATGCTGCTTTACATTGTTATTATCATTAAAGGCAAAATAAAACTTCACACAGCTTTCTAAAAGCTGCTGGTAGAGAGGGAAATAAATACTAGCACAGGTGTTATGTAGGATCTGAATAAAAATATGATACATGATGATAGTCTTTGAGATATAATTAATGTTGAAGTAGTTTGAGATATTTTGAGTTGCTAAAAGTTAAGTTATGTAAATGTAAGTGATTTGATTGCCATAAAAGTAGAAAAAAATAGGTAGAACAATTGAGACCATTCATGGGAAAGCATGTGTGTTGTTTATTATCCTGGATTCAGAACTCAAATGTACATCAGATGTACTGTGATCAAACCTTGGGGTACTACAAAGCTACAAAATTAGCAAACAATGATATGTACAAAACAAAAAAGTTACTCACTGATTATTGACGCAGTAAAGTATAAAATGGCAAAAATACTATGTATTTTTCTATTCATGTAAAATGTATAAAGCAGGACAGTGATAGTAATATCATTCATGAGAGTGATTTTATGTAAAGACCTCTCTTGCTCTTATATGTCTTTATATGTCCTATTAGAAATATAGACATAAAACTGCATTAGGTTTCATACTATGTCCAATAATAAGAAAAAAATCATTTATTTTGCAGCTAATATATGTTAAGTAATAATAAGTTTTAATAAATTTAATTTTTTTCTTTTTCTAATTTTTATTATTTAGTGATGTTATGTCTTGCACCCCATCAAATTCAGTTAGTTTTCAGTCCTGTCAGATTCATACTGACTCCTATGATCTCCCCATTTACAAAAAAAATCCCATTCATGCTGTTCAATTACTTACTTTAGCATAACTATACTCTCTGTGGCCACATCCCTAAAGAAAATTTGAAAAATTTTTAGAAGTAATCTCTTCCTTCAGTGTTTGAACTCTCCAATGAGAGGAGAGATGAAATATATGTGGTAATCCTCCCTTGCATTTAAAGGATCATCTTGAATTTGTTGTTTTTATTGGACCATATTGTTGTTGACCAATTGTGCCACTATTCATTGATTAAAACACATTTCTTCTGATTTAGCAGTTGTAAAAAGAAATTAAGTCTACATATGTAGCAAAACAGAACTGAAAACTTATGCAGATCATATAGGTATCCAAGTGTTATAAAATGTAGATGGGAGTTACAGTAATAAAAACAGCCTGATACTGGCATAAAAGAAGACTTGTGGATCAACGGAATTGAACTGAAGATCTTGACATTAACCCAAAAACCTATGAACACCTGATCTTTGACAAACAGGCCCAAAATATTCAATGGAAAAAAGATAGTATCTTTAACAAATGGTGTTTGCATAGCTGGATGGTTGTGCATAAAAAAATGCAAATAGAGCCAAGCCCTATAACTCTGCACAAAACTCAACACAAAGTCGATCAATGACCTCAACATAAACCCAGCCACACTGAACCTGATAGAAAAGAAAGTGAGAAATACCCTCCAACGCATTGGCAAAGGTGACCATTTCCTAAATATAACACCAGTAGCACAGACACTAAGAACAACAATCAATAAGTGGGAACTCCTGAAACTAAGAAGCTTCTATAAGGCCAAGGACACAGTCAATAAGACAAAACAACAGCCTACCGAATGGGAAAAGATTTTTACCAACTCTACAAGTGACGGAGGATTGATCTCTAAAGTATATAGAGAACTCAAAAAACTAGAGCCCCAAATCCTTAAAAACCAAATTAAAAAACGAGATTCAGTTCTAAAAAAGGAATTCTCAGCAGAATTACAAATGATTGAAAGGTATATAAAAAATTGCTCAACATCTTTAGCCATCAGAGAAATGCAAATCAAAACAACTTTACACGTGTCAGAATGGCTAATATTAGAAACACAGAAGACAGACTATGCTGGAGAGGATGCACAGTGAGGGGAATACTCCTCTATTGTTGGTGGGAGTGTAAACTTCTTCACCCACTCTGGAGTGCAGTTTGGGAGTTTCTCAGAAAACTGAGAATCATTCTCCCCAAGGATCTAGCAGTACCACTCTTAGGCATGTACCCTAAAGACGCACATTTGAACTCCAAAAGCATTAGCTCAACTATGTTCATAGCAACATTATTTGTAATGGCAAGAACCTGGAAACAACCTATATGCTCCTCAACTGAGGAATGGATGAACAAGCTGTGGTACATCTACACAATGGAGTACTTACTCAGCAGTGAGAAAATATGTAATCCTAAAATTCGCAGGCAAGTGAATGGATATGGAGAATATCCTCCTGAGAGAGGTATCACAATCCCAGAAAGAGAAGCAGGGGGTTTACTCACTCATTAGTGGACTTTAAAAACAAACAGTGGGATCATGGGACTTCCTGTAGCCTGCCCAGGGAAGGGACGGGGATTTGTGGAGAAGAAAGAATGACCTGATGTGGTGGGAGGTGGAAGGGACCTTGAATAAGGATATACAAAGTTAGAAAGTGTGACTTCTTTGTTAATAATAATAATAATAATAATAATAATAATGGAAAAAATATAAAAAAGAACCAACAGCACCACAAAAAAAAATAAAAAGAGAGAGATGTCATTGTACACAAGAACTCAAGGCTAGAACATAGCTAAATGACACAGTGCCTCACTTCTTCATTAATGACCTCTGGCAGTGGTGTGGGTGAAGAAAGACATGTTTTCTTTAAGAGTCTGACCACAGGGAGCTTAATTATGCTCCAGTAAGTAAATGAGCAACATGAATTGGCATTTTTATAAATGGGGAGATCATAAGAGTGGACATAAATCTCAGAGTTCTGATAACTGAGTTTGATGGGGTGTATGATGTAAAGCCGCCAAATCTTATGTATAGAGAGAAAGAAAATGGCTCCCCAAAGGGAGTGGCACTGTTAGGAGTGTGGCTTTGTTGGAGTAGGTTATGCCTTGTTGGAAGAAGTTTGTTATTGTGGCCATGCCTACTGTCTCAGGCCACTTCCTGTTTTCTGTGAGTCAGGATTCAACAAAATACCAAAAAAAAAAAAAAAAAAAAAAAAAAAAAAAAAAAAAAAAAAAAAAAAAAAAAAAAAAAAAAAAAAAAAAAAAAAAAAAAAAAAAAAAAAAAATCATACATCAGAATTCTTCAACCAATACCAGGATGGGGATCACAGGTAAATGTGTTTCCACATTCCAAAAAAAAAAATAAAATTACATAGCTAGCTAATACATTACCATTTATTACAGTGCAAAAAATGTGTGGAAATAATTCATGTTTATCTTGCTTTTATGCCAATCTACAAAATGCATTGCTTAGTTTTTTAAACTGATTAACAGTGCTCTTTAACATATTTTGGCTCAAATTGTGTGCACATGAATGATTTGCTTGGATGAAGCACTGGTGAACAAATTGATTCTTTAGATTTACTCTTTAAATTACCTAACCAAGACACCATTCATTTTTTAAGATTGAATAATAAATGCTGAAAGCATAGCATTTATCACTTTTTTCTTTCTTAACTATTTTTTCTTTCATGAAATATCATTTTATAAAGGTACATTCAAGTTTTATTTTATTAATCCTCTAAAAATAATTTTGAATAAATGATACATTCATAAAAGCAGTCAAAATATAGCTCTTTTAGGACTTCTGAAATGAACATCTAAATATTATGGACAAAAACGTAGATACTTATTTGAACATGCATTTGTGTTCACCATCATCCAAAGAAATATTCTAATCAGGTATTTTGTATTACTAGGAGGTTTATGATCATAAATAGACAGTATTTTAGAGAAATATTAATCAGAGTGAAGAGCAAATCCAGTTTGGAAGATTGTCTATCTTTTCCTTCAGATCATCTGTATCGAAGTAAGACAAGTTTTTATGTTTTCTTATTACCAATTTATCTAATTTTATCTAGTCATTATCCTCAATGAAGTTGAAAATTGTAGACACAGAATGGCAATTGATCCAGGAAAGACTGTTTTTAACTAGCATTTTTTTGCTAGCATATAATCTAATGATTAGCATAGAGAAACAAACAAAAATAATAATAAAAAAATTCCAATTAATATTTGAAAATATTTGCAAATATATAATGGTAGGAAATATTTTATAAAATAAAACATCCAAATTTTAGTGGGTCTATACCTTATATTGAATCTACAGTAATTTTTGAAGTATAATGTGTATGATAATTACCCTTGAATTATCATAAGCAAATAGTTGTTTGATGCTTAAAAATGGGGATGAGAAAAAACATTATTCTTTATATTCTGCATAGAATTTTAATAATTTTATAGTGCTTTTAGGAATCATTTTTTGGATTTTTGAGCACAAGATACATATCTGAGATATAACTACTGTGTGATGTATGTGTTTATATGAGCCTATTGAATGGTTTTGCCTTATAATATCTTAGTTATATCCACTAGTAACTGGACTAGTCAATTTCTCATTGCTATGTTTACTAATAGATAGAATTACCAGGACAATAGTAACCAGTATAGTTTAAAAAGTTTAATTTTTAACATATATCCTTAAATTAGGTAAAATAAGTCTTACTATACAATGTTTTTGTTATTGTTTACTCTTGGTATTGAGGTAGGAAGGCAGATACGTTTATATAATTCTATTTTCAAGTTAAGAATAAAGTCTGAAAATATATAAATAGATCACTGTATTCATTATGTGCACATGAGATATTAGAAGTCAGTGTCTGTTTACTACTGTGTGTACTGAAGTTATAGCATACAGCATGTGGAATAATGGTCTTCACATTTAATGTCTGTCTGATTTAGGAGGCATAGAGAAATTTCAAAATTATCTTCATTTTTTCTGTGACCTTCAGTGAGACATAGATGTGAACATTTATGAGCCAGACTCTGAGATAAATACATTACTGGAAATAACCACTAAATGCATATAATGTTTTCTGGCCCTTGAAACTCAAGCTGGATTTTTATATATATCCATATATATATATATATATATATATATATATATATATATATATATCCTTGAATATATTCTGGATGTGACTTTATATACATCTCTTTTAATTACTACATCAAAATACATAAAATTGAATCTATTTATTAAGAAATATTTATTTCATTTAAAACATTCAAGGGCAGGATACCAGAATGATTTTGCCTCTGATGAAGGCCTCATAGCACATTTTATCATGATGGTGGTCGAGCATACAAGAGATTGATGAACTCATCACAGGGAATAACAAGAACTACACTACTTCTCATAACATCATAGCAACTCACTCTTTTGAACACTGACAAACAGTTTGTAAAGAAGGAACAATTCTTCTTGTAAAGTGTAAAAAAAATCACTCCCTCTCAAGGACTATGAATTTAATGACAGGATGATCTTGGAATCTCTACTTAGAGATCTCACATACTACTACTCCATAGGGGGGTCTCAAATTCCAATGCAAAATCATTAGGAAACAAGCCATAAATAAATCATAGTGTGTGCATGTGTGTGTTTGTATGTGTGTGTGTGTTTGTTTGTATGTGTGTGTTTCTTGGGGAGAGACACATGTGTGCATGCACACACATCTAAATATTATATAGTGTTCCACAGAAGTCAATTATAAAGAGAAGCAGATACAATGTATCCTAGATCCAGATTTAGAAATATGGTTGTAGAAAAGGGATTTCAGCTATAAAACATAGTCCTCAAACTAAAGAGACTTACATGTGATAGAAAATTAGGTTCTGTTATCAGAGTACATTTAGACATAAGAAATGAGTGGGAAGGGTAAAAATCACAGGCTAGTACATACCATTGTTTCACTCTTCAGCCCTAGAAATTTGTAACACATGTTGAATTGATAGTAAGATACTGTTAGGTATTATAATATAAAATAATCATGAACATATGGAGATTTCTGACAGACACAGAGAGATACTCCTTATTTATACTACGTCCAATCCAAAAGGTTGTCATAAATATAAGCAAAAGGTAGTGTATTTGCATATTAGATGTTATAGTTTGGAAAAAAGTGAATTGTAGAGCATTAGCTGTTTAGTCACATGCACATGGTGCCATAGCAACACAATGAGAGACAAAACCAATATTGTGAGACAGTATTGTATAATATACTGCTAACACAAGGAAAGATGAGACTTCAAAATGTAAATCTGTTTATACAGAAGGCACATTTGTTTTATAACTTCTTATAGTAAAAAACATCATAACTAAATTATCTTATTTGGTGGACATTGCAGAAAATTTGTCTCTTCAATAGAAAAAGAATTATAATCACTAAGGACATATGTCGGACAAATGGTTTCTTGGTCTTGTATTAATTTAAGCATTACTATAAAATATAATAAAAACATCTGGATTATTTTATTTATTAAAGATCTTTGGATATGTAAGGTCAGCTGATTTGATGATATCAAATTTAAAATTTTATTTTATAACAGTTTCATACTGATTAAATAAGTAGAAATGTGTAACAATAATTATTATTTCATAATCAAAGAATTATTTTTTTTAAAAAATCCTTGGACTTGATCAAATACAATATTTAAAAAATTTTACATTTAAAATAGTAATAAAATAATTCAGACTGATACTGTAAAACCTTTAATGATGTCTGTTTCCTGTGCCAATTACATGACCATTTATATTTCTCTGCCAGTACTGTCAAAAAATCATAGTTTTGCAGTCTCTTGAAGCCATCCATGGTTTCTTAGAATCTATTTTCTATTAATCCTCAGGAGATTAAAACTTTTTAAAATTTTTAAAAAATGCCTATTACAGAATAATGGAAAGCCTTTAATTCTTTTACAAATACATTTTAATTATAATACAACTATAAAAACTTCTTTTTTTCTTTCCTCCGTCCATTCTCTTATATTTCTCCTCATATGACTCTCAAATTATTTTCATTAATGTTAGTACAGATGAGAGATATAATTAGAGGTATAGATGAGTTTGATTTTGTTTTTAGTAAATAGCTATATGGATGATCATTTTCCCCTTTGTACTAGGTAAGCAATTTGGGGGTTAATCCCTAAGAGAGTTTAATTCTATCTATCTCAGCAGTAATTATGTGTAGTTTCTTATCTATGGTTGAAACTTTTAAGACTTTTCTCTGTTTTATATTAGCATGTCTCTTGATCTTATCAATTATCAAGCTTTATATAGCCAATTTGAAGAAAAAAATCTTCTCACAGCAGGTATTCTGGCACTGAAAAAAGTCCTTCACTACTTCCATGATATTCTAAAAGCCACTGAGTTGGGTTGATGCTGCTGGTTTACATTTTCATTGGTTCTGGATTTCCCTCACTCTACTGACTTTAAATTATGTGCAGCTAGTTTTCTATAATGAACTCCATTACCATAAAGAGTAAGGTTTATTTTAAATGGTGAGTCATAGCTACATTATTCAGTGGATATAAGCATAAGACTATAATTATAGTCTATATAATTAGGAATTATATTGGTTTATGAAAGTGGCAATAGTAGATTCTCTTCTTACGTCCATGACTTATCTAGCCAGGCAAGTTTGCTTAGTTTCTAATACCATGATTTTTATTCTATTGAGTGGCATTCCATACAGTTAGACAGATGTTGGTTACCACTGGCATGTGAGTATCACTATTGTATATTTATAAACCACTTTTTATGCTGGTCATTGCTATGATTTATAAGTAGGACAATTAATTGTTTTCCTCCTGTGACAGTTTTAATAATGCTTTCTGGTGCTATGGAAGACAGACCTCAGGAAAGAGACTTTCATGTTGGATCAAGCCTAAAATTTTTAAAATCAATAAACATCAGTATCATCAGTGTGAAAGGTATCAAACTTCTCAACTATTGAATACAAAGAAAATTGACAAAGAGCCATAGGATTTTTAAAAGTGAACAAAATTAAGAGGAGTGGCTTCAAAGAGATGGAAGTTTTGGTTTTGTATATACAGCATGTGACGTTAATTAACTGATTGCATTGTATACAGATACCAAATTTCATTTGGCAATTGAGCAGTTTGCAATAGAATTCATGCTTCTATTTGTCATTCAGTATTTCAACCTCCCATGTTGTATTCATTTACCCTTTAGAAAACTCCTACTCTTTATGTGTGAAAGTGATAAAGTGTGAACCTATTTACTGCTGCTTTCAATAAATCTTAATAATTAGTATTATTAACTCAATATAAAAATTAACCCCAGCATATCTCTTTTTTTTTTCAAAATAAATATGAGCCTGAATGATAAATTTTCTGATCTGATATCAAAGTTGTGGTCTTTCAAATTAGAAAGTTGAGAAGAGTTTATTACATATTTATTTGGATCAACTTATTCACAATAGTATAGAAGCAAACTCCCTTTATTAGCTATGAATGCTATAATATGTGAAACTATTTTCCCTTTCTTGATTTATAGATGTGACAATAAGTTGCATAATATCTTTCAAACTACATCTTATTAAAGATTATTATGTTGATTTTCAAGAAATATATATTCTGTTTCAAAGACAAATAAGAGTATTAATTAAGAGTTTTAGAAGTGTTTTTTTGCAATACATTTAATATACTGAATTTTTTAAATACTTAATTTACTTTTGGCTGCAAATGTTCAATCACTGAACTATCTAAGTCACTATATCTTTAAAAACTACACAGAAGGCTGTTGAAATTGATCAGTGGCTAATAGAATATGCTTGATAATCTTGAGGATCTAAGTTTGAATCCTAAACACAAACTGGGAATGATTACCTGCATGTACCTGTACCTGTATCACAGTACTTACGCACTAAGTCAGCTAGATCCTGGAGCTAAGTGACCAGCACACTGAACTCATAAAACCTTCAGACATTGCCTTAAGGGAAAAGAATTAAATAAAATTGAGCAACCCTGTTTTTTTTGCCCTTTATATTTGTGAGTTCATGTGCACACAAACACACAGTCACACACACACACACACACACACACACACACACACACACACACACACACAAATACACAAATACACCTCCAGGTAGCCAGATATCTCTGTCATTTCTAGAATTTGAAGGTTGCTTGCAAGGTACTTCCTGTTTACTCAAGTAATATTATATCCTTTTGTTGTTTTGATGGAGTTGAACATTAGATAATTATAACTTTCCTTTTAATAAAATGTAAATTAGATATGAAACTTTGGACTCACAAGATAAAGGTGGTTGATAGAATATTTTCTTTAATTTTGCTAAATGCAAATAAACTAGACATTGTAACTGTAATTCTTGCTTGATAGCTGTTTTGTCATATGTAATTTTGATATTTTGAAATAGAAACATTTCTTTTTGATTAGACAGAAAGGGAAAAGTGATGTCTTTCTAAATACTGTGAATTAAAAATATAAAAGATTATTTAGGCCTAAGGCAGCACAGCTTAGAGACAGACAGAAATTACAAGCATGAATAAAGCAGAAGGATGGAATCAAGGGAGATGTGATCCAGGTGCTCAAGAAGAAAGGTGTAAAAATACAGGTAAAGCTACAAGCCATGTAGCAATACAAAAAATAATAGAAATGCATTTTGTTGTAGATGGTTTCCCAGTCCCATTTGGGCCCCAAGATTTGGACTTGGCCCATGGCAGCTATTGTCCCCCAAAGAAATTTATCAGACACTTATATTAACTTCATACTGCTTGGTCCATGCCTAATGCACATTACTAGTTAGCTCTTTCGTATCAATTCAACCCATTTCTTTTCATCTATCTGCCAGGTGGCCCAGCCCATGGCTCACTTGGATTTCTCACATGTCTCTTCTTCAAGGGTCAGATGGCGACTGTATAACTCCACCCTCCTTCTACCTGTCTCTCCTTTGATTCTCCACCCACTTCTACGGTGCTGCACTTAGGCCAAAACAGCTCCTTTATGTACAGCATACAGAGAACATTCCACTACAGAATTTAATTGTAAGAGCTAGTATGTAATACTCCTGAGCCTTAGGCTACACATGCCTGTTTCACATAAATTTTAATAAAATTTAAGTGTGTTGTTGAATTGACATTATAAACTTAGTGTTATGACTATCTTGTCAATTTTTATTTTTAGGGAGGCTATGCCTATCTTGGGTCAACCATTTGACTCATCTTGAATATCCTGACCCCACATAATCTCACAATTTCATTGGTCTTGCCATAACCTGAAACTTGGAGCATTCAAACAAAACAGTTTCAGATTAAGTGTTTTGTGAAAATATTTCAAATCAGAGTTTCTCTAGGAATATTTTTAAAATCATTTTTGAAAACAATTTTGAAAGTCAAAGAATATATTCTTTGAGAATTCATTTGTGTTCTATTTGGGAAAAATATATAATCTATAAATGTAGATATCTATGTAACAATCACTTTAACATGATACTGTCATAAGATGATTCTCCCAGTATTTACTTTGGTATTTACATTATAGCTAGTACAACAAGCTGTTCAGAGATGATCTAAGATGAGTTTAATATAAAAACTATAACAGTTGTGACAGAAAATTAGAATAAAATTAAAAAAGAGTGCTATATGAGGTTTTCCAATTTGCTCAGACAGAAAAGCCATGAAATGCAGAATATATAATCACATAATTAAAGCATGTATTGAAATTATCAAATGTTAAACAGTAGCTTTATCAAAGCCTATGACTATGTAGTGGCCTAAAAATATGTAATATTTTTGAAAGTCTTCCTATGGCTTGTGCATGAAATAATTCTAGTAATTACTGGTGATACTAGTTTGCTTGATTTTTGTAATATTCCCCACAGGTATTCACATTCCAACACCACCATAAAACTTAGAAAATTAAACATTATACTAAAGTCACACAGTTGAAAGTTAGAGCTTATAATATCTTCCTTGGTGCTACAGGTATGTTTATGTTATCCCTTTGCATCCAGGGAACTAATATCTAAAAATTTCAGCAATCATGAAAATCATATCTCTCTCTCTCTCTCTCTCTCTCTCTCTCTCTCTCTCTCTCTCTCTCTCTTTCTCTCTCTCTCTCTCTCTGTCTTTCTGTCTCTGTCTCTCTCTGCATGTTTGCGTGTGGCAAATAGAGCACATAATTCTGATCTCAATTTTTTTTCTCAAAGATAACATTGAAATTTTATCATAAGTAACCTAGAGACAATTTAAAATATACATGAGGTAAGTGTAAATTATATGCAGATAAGTTTCTATCTTGTCTATGTGACTGGAAGATCTTTTGCTCTAATATCTGAAGGATCCTAAAACCAATCCCCTGCAAAAGTGAGCAAGAAAAAATATTTTACCTCATCAAGTACTTATAATTTATGTAGCGACGTTCATTCATATTCAGAGCTAGTAAATAATAAGATATTTTTATTTTCTACACTTTTGAAAAAATATCATTGTTCAATAATTTTTAAAAACAGAATACATGTTGCCTATTTCACAGTGTAACACTCACAAAGGAGGACTGAAGAACTGTTCATATTCACACATTTTGTCAATACCCAACCATTCATCACATGGCATTGAATAAGCCAGTGAGTATTTACTCTTTTGTATTGAAAAAGCCAGAAATTGTGAATGTTAAATTTCAAGAGGAACTTTTTTGCTTTGAACTAAAGACAATATGGAAGACTCATATGAACTAAAGACAATATAGAAGCCTCATATGCTTCCTTTTACTTCTTGCCCTTAAATGAACGATACATTTTCATTTTATCATACAATTTCTTGAAACCTTAATTATATGTACAAATATTTCATTCTAATCCTTTCAACATTTATAGTAACACTAGTTCCTATGTTATACATACAGGAGCTTCTACATAAACATAACTGCTCTCATTATAACTAAAGTTTCTGATATCAAATTCAAAGTAATAAAATTTCATAAGTAAATTGGGACTATAAGGATAAGTTATGGGGTAAGAGGTTCTGGGAAGAGAAAAGAGAACATGAGGAAATGGGATGGTTGAGTTGCTGAAGGAACAGAGAGGGAGAGCTACAAAATAGATAATTTGATAAAGGAAGCCATTTGGGAGTCAGTGAGAAACCCGATCCCAGGAAAATACCCAGGAGTCCACAAACATGACCCAAGCTAAGATGCCAAGCAATAGTGGAGAATGTGCCTGCATTGGCATTCTCTTGTAATTAAACTAATTGTCATCATAGAACTTTCATCTAGCAACTAATGAAGCAAATGCAGAGATCCACATGCTCATATCACAGAGAGGGAGAAGAGTTTATATGAGCAAAGGAGTTAAGATCAAGATGAAGAAACCCACAGAAACAGTTGACCAAGCTATTGGTAACTCACTGATTCTAGACTGACAGCTGGGGAACATGTATCGTAATGAACCAGGCCCACTCAATGTGAAGGACAGTTTTTTGACCGGTGGAGCTTGTGGGGCCTTTGGCAATGGAATGATAATTTATCCCTAAATCATGAACTGATTTTTTTGGAGCTCATTTACTATAGATGGATATCTTGCGCAGCTTTGATATTATGAGGAGGGGCTTGGTTCCGCCTTAACTTGATATGCCATACTATTTTGAGTCCCCTTGGCCCGGGATCCTCACTCTCTCTTAGTTTTAGATGGGACAGTGAGGTGGGCGAAAGCTGTGAGTGACTTCGAAGAGAGAAGAGTGGAGAACATATATGTGTGTGTATGTGTGTGTGTGTGTATTTAAATAAAAATGTTTAAAGTAATATTTAAATAAATTCGATAACATTACTTCTAGGCTTCTCTTTTCATTGCTGTCTTAATTATATAGCAAAGGAAGATGAAGAAACCAATCTAAAGCTGGAAAAAAACTCTGCTGATCCATTTTGTTAATTCAGACACCTAAAGTACTTATTGAAATCACAGAATAGATACTATTTTAGGTATGATATGCCCTCTTGAAAAGCTAATTTGTGTTAGATGGTTTTACAGGTATTTGTCATGTAATACCATATTCTTAAAAGCTGAATACTCATTAATCATAATTTATATATTTTAAAAGTTAAGTAAAAATGACATATCTATATTCTAGTAAACAAGTATGTGCTATATTCATCCTATATCTATTTTGTAGAGAACTTAATTGCATCAACATCAACAGAAAGAGGCACATAGATCTTTTAAGTAAATATAATATAAATAAATATAACTTTGTTATAAAAATTAATTTTGTCTCTCTGAAAACTATAGAAACTATGCCACAATACTGATATCAGACAAATAATCTTCTGCACCAAAGAGCACACTGACTGTTTATCCAATACCAAATAGTTAACCCTGAATATATACATTCAAATAAAGTTATGCTAACGTAGCAGCTGTATTTATGTATTTTTAATATAAATGTATGTGGAATAATGCATATATAACAATTTATGAAAAAAGATACCATAAATTTGAAAGAGATAAAAGAAGTTTAGAGAAAATATTTGGAAGGTAGAAAGGAAAGGGAAAATGATAAAACTATTTTTAAAATATCAAAATATAAAAAAAATAATAAAGAATAAATTAACATTCATCAGCTTAGTTTATAAGTTTGGCATTATATAGGTGGTCACACAGAGGCACACATATAGTGGTAAGTTGATATAAGTAAATCAGCAATGTTTAGCATGAATTTTGCAAATGTTTGTTATTAAGATAAATATCTATATTACAAACAAAAATTTATTCCATAATAATATATAATTTTTACAAAAACTGTTCACTTTTTTCCTTAAACCAATTATTTTCTTCATTTTATCTCTGTCTATTTTAAATAAACTACTTAAATGATCACTTGTAAAGAATTCTAGCAGTCTACATCTTCATTATATGCTTGCAGTTGCATAAAAAAGAAAGTTCATTTAAACACTGACAGTGGTTTAAAAATAGCCCATGGTCCATTTAAAGTAAATAAGATCCAATGTCAGTTAATTTCTCTCTAACCAATACTCAGAGAGACATAGAAGATTCATCTTTGCTTAGTTGTCTTTTATTGCTTAAATATCACAGAGTATTTTATCATGTGTAAGTGGTCCACCTATTAGAAACAGTCATTTGAAGGATGACAGAGATGGAGCTCATGATTCTGAAAGGTATTATTTGTGAACGAGTGATCCATGACAAACAGTCAAAATATTTTACCCAATACTTGTAAAGTTATTGGTTTTTTTGGCAGAGTAATTTGCTGTTAAAATATAGAACTGATGCTTGTTTCTGTAGTTCTGATGGGCTGTCCCTCAAGGCAGTATAACATGCTTCAAACTGGTTCTTGTTTTCACTGAGTTTTAACATGTAAGTGATTTTATTGACAGAGGCTTATTAAATAACTGTAGTAACTATGGTGCACACAGTTCAGGACTTTCACCTGTAATCTTTAAACAATATGAGGGTCTTTAGATAATGTTTAGATTATTCCCAGAGTCTTTGTAATAATTACTAATTCCTAATAATCCTCTCTCAGTGTCTGCCAAATTCTAGTTGAGTATCTCTGTGTCTGCCAAATTCCAGATGAATAGTTTATAACAAATTGTTTTGTACTGTTACATGATTAGATGTTAACATTTCTTTACTTCATGAATATATTATAACATGTGATAATAATCAGCTTAT
Source organism: Sigmodon hispidus (assembly GCA_004025045.1). Classification (NCBI taxonomy): domain Eukaryota; kingdom Metazoa; phylum Chordata; class Mammalia; order Rodentia; family Cricetidae; genus Sigmodon; species Sigmodon hispidus. The sequence goes on from PVIH01000774.1 coordinate 184,651, forward strand.
TTGAGGGGCACTCATTGGATTCTGAATGTGTTCCATTGCAGTAGGTTCTGCTTTATTTTTTTTTTCAGAAAGGTGGGCTTCTGAATGATCGTTATCTTGGATAACTATTGTACATCAAAAAATTGAAAATCTTTCAATGGCTCTTCCTCAAGGTCATTCTCGCAGTAAGAGGAGAACAACACTATCACCCTTCATTCTTTCTCATTTCTGATAAAAAGTCAAGATCCTGATAAAGGAGCTGGAACAACTTCTGCCCTAACAGAAGGACACAGTGTGATGAAAGTAATCACAGAATACCGGTCCATGACTCACTCAATCAACAGAACAACTGACCTTATCTTATTACCTGATTTAATTACAGTTTTGTAAGCACCTTTTTTGTTTTGCTTTGCTTTTTCTAAGAGACAGTATGAGTTATCTGTTACTTGCAGTGCTGCAGTATTTTTCACAAATCTCCTAAGCGAACACTGGTTTTGATTCCCATTATAATCTCATGTATTATAGGTGTGGATCTGAGGACAAGAGGAAAGGAGTGGTTCACCTGTGTGTGTTCACAGTCTGTGGTTGCTCTCGGTATATGATACAGTTTTCCCAGCCAGCAGCAAGGCTTGATTTATGAGTAGAGAGGAATTTGTAGCTAGTGGCCTGGACATGTGATAAAGGCAAGTAAAAGGACATCACAAAGTTTCAGACAGTTACAGACCCTTTTATATTCTTGTAAGATATTATTCTGAATTTACTCTGAATGGTCTCTGAGCCTGAATGAATCACCAGAATGCTGCCAGGAGCTTTAGCTGCTTGAGAAACAACCTGAAGACATCCTTTCTGTTCTTTGAATCAATTTCTGCATGTCCACTACAACACCTCTGGATTCTGGGGACTCCACACTATCCTTATAGCACAAAGCATCTTTCCTAGACATCCTACTTTGAGAGGATGATGGCCTATGAAATTACTTAATGATGATTCTTACTCTAAGAAGAAAACTTCTTGGTATCTAATTTAGGGTATTGCAATTCCCTGAAATTCATGTGAATGGCAGAAATCAAAGGATGATATTTATGGTTCGCTTTCATTTATAACCAGATTTATAGCTTTCCTAATGTCATGGCTCTATCATTATGTGTCTCTACTAGCTTCTATACTGATGAACATATTAATGAGTACTTCAGATTTCAATTTAGACCCTTGTTGGTAATAAATGCACAGATAACAGTCACTTTAGAAACTTCAATCTATCTTTATATTCTTGAAGGTATTTTACAAAATAATTTTAAGTTAATTAGTATACTATTCTTACAAAATATTCTTATATAGCATTTATATAAATGTAGCATGTGCTTTCACAAAATATATACACATATAAAATATCTCAAAATCAAGGATATAAAATGAAAGCATTTATTTAAATACCTTTACATCTGAATTAAAGGGAACTTTGTGTCTGAAATTGTTAAGCACAAAATAAAGCACTAATACATGGTATTAGACAAAATGGTATGTAGAAAGTTTCATAGTAATATGTCTGTGCTCTAGGCTGAGCAGCAATAATCAAGATATACTCTAAAATAGAAAAATGAAGATCTTTTAAGCAGGTATTAAGCAGCAGAGGAATAATTCAAAAAAGGTTAAACCTTGTCACTTCTTGTCGGAGGCTCTGAATAGAAATATTTTCACAGAGCCCAGTTAATTTAATTTGAATTTAAAATCTTGACTTCTCATTGACCCCCCTACTCTAAAACAGATGAACTAAAGACTTAATGGATTTCTTTAAAGTTAATTAGAATCTGGTTTAAACTGGACACCTAATCTCAAAAGAAAAACTTTAGTAGGTGTTATAGCCAAATCTTTATTAAAATACCTTATACCACAGTAGAAATATATTCAATCCAAAGCATATGTTTCTTGAAGTGAATTTCTTGCACTTGATTCATTTTAAAGGCTAAAAGACACAGTTTCTTATGGCAAAGCAAAATTTTATCATATATAAGAAATTTTATATTACATGTATATATATATGTGTGTGTGTGTCTCTGTGCGTACAATATATGGATATATACAACTTGCAAATATTTGTGTAGATACACACACGCACACACACACGTGTGTGTATGAGTTTTACTCCACAAACAACAGCATTTGTTTTTGAAAATGTAGTAATTACATTGAGTCTGAAAACTAAACAATCTCTAAAATGTATAGGTTGGATAAATTTCCTTAATCTCAGCCTATTTTGACTTTTTTTTGTGAATCAAACCTTTAATATCTGTGTCTTCCCTGCTAATTCTGCAAGCATATTTCCAGATTAAAGTTTGGACACATTAAGTCCTAGATTTTTAATTGTGTCTTTTAGACTGCTAGCAAAGAAAATTAAGAGTGAAGTTACTGAAGAAATCCCAACATATTGTACTAGATTAAATTTCCGGTTGCCTGTATTATGTTCACTTCATTGCTTTTAGAAATAAAATTGATTCCAAATCTAAATAATATGATTTCACAAAAAAATAAACAGTGTGAGGACAGTGTGTCATCCAACTTCCCACTGTATCCTCTGAGCACTTTATTCACAAATATATTTTTCCAGCATAATATTTTTATTTATTATTTGATGATTTCACTTCATGCTCCCCATCAAACTCAGTTATCATTCCTCTCAGTTTCATACCCACTTTTATACCTCCTCTTTTACAAAAAAAGCCCATTTATGCTTCTTACTTATTAATGGAGCATAATTAAACTCCCTGTGGCCAGCCCTGAAATTAAACAAGTCCTTCCTTACCCACAGCCACACACATGCCAGAGCCATCAATGCAGAAGTGAAGTTCTGTGTCATTTAGCTATGTTGTAGCCTTGAGCTCCTGTATACAATAACATATGTATATATATATATATATATATATATATATATCCACTAATGAGTGAGTACATCCCCTGCTTCTCTTTCTGTGATACCTCACTCAGGAGGATATTCTCCAATTCCAACTAATTACCTATGGAAATAAAATAGGTTTCTGAATCTCCATTAGACAACTTGACCTTAGAAAACAAAGAAAAGGCCCTGACTTTTCATCTGTTCTGGGAAGGAATAGAGTAAGGTAAACAAAATATGTATTTTCATCTCTTCTCTGAAAATGGTGAGAAGTACAAAGAATAGTTCTATTTTTGGCATCTCTTCATCTCAGAAGTCCACATCCTTGATCAGTTGTGTCCATCATTTTCTTCTTTGACCTGCCATTTTTCAAGGGTGTATTACTACTTTGTGTAGTAGAGTCTAGAACACTACTTTGTTCCAGGTTCAAGTCCAACAAAGAAACATAGGAAAATAAATAAAAATATATAAAAGTTAGGTAGAATATGTCTCCAAAAATAGGTGACTGATGACACTGATGTGTGGACACAGTTATTTTTTAGAGGAGAAAAGAGAAAAAAAGTACTTTTGTGAAGTTAATAAATAAGCTCATCTACAGATGATGTTTTATCACACTAGACAATCATCTGAAAGAAAAATGCCTTTGTCACATATTGAGTCAAATTCTTAGATGATTGAAGCAGTGTATACATCAATTTCCACTATGTGTGCTTTATGGTATCATTTCTTTCATCAGTTTTCTCAAACAATAACTAGAATTTATTACTCTATATAACTGAATCCTCAGAGTTACTGTAAGTTTCCAGTTTTACCTTTGGTGTTTAGTTTCACAAGAAAGACCTTAATTCTTTTCAGCCTTACTCTTATCTGTTAGTGGCACTTTGATTGCAGCAGACAGTTTAACTTTCAAATGGTGAAAAGAGAAATATCCAGAGAGAAAAAAATTGGTAGGAACAAAGAGACAGAAAGAAAAAGATGATTAGGAAAAGAGAATGGAAAATAAAATGAAAAGAAATAGCAGAGGTAGACATGAAGAAGTTGGAGGGAGAGAGATTTAATCTATTTTATTGCTGGTGGCATTTTCTGTGTCTGTATTTCTTTTTAATTTATCACTGATTTCAGACTTGCAAATTTGAAAAGCTAGGTACACAGCATTTCTGTAAATTTTTACAAAATTTAACTAAAATTTTAGGTGATAGGATTTTTTAAATAACAGAAATTGTTTTTTAAAACTTCATACACAAAAATAGTAAGTCACTGTAACACATTGTATGATTTTAAAATAAAAGGATAGAGATGGTGATGTTTTGATATATCAGGACAAACTGAACTAAATTTGGGGAAAATGATTTTATTTCTATTGGATTAATGTTCAGTTAGTGGCAATTCATTAACATTGTTTGTACTCTGTTGGTCATTTTTCACTGAATTAAACTATATTAATTTATTGATTTGTTATTAACATGTGAAGGTTTTCCTTCAATTATTGATTGTCCTTATAAATCAAGTCAATTGTATTTCTTTCTTTGAGCGCAAATGAATCAACACACTTGCCATCACCATAAATATCAATAATACAGTTAAAACTTAATGCATACAGTCTTACTTCTTATTTAGTTTAGTAATCTTAACTTGTTAAGCTCAACTACGTGGGTGTAGATATAATATAGATACAATTTTAATAATATAATTTTATTTTCCAAAAGTAGTTTAAGTGAAAGTGAACACATAATGGACCTTTGCAACAGATCAGTCATAGACTTCATCTGTTATCCACATCCATCAACATACCAACTGTGTTCATAGTGGTATAGCTGGCCTTGGCTCAGACATATTTGTCTCTCTGTTGGGACTCTGTGTTGACAGCATCCTCCTGTTGGTTGTCCATTTGCTTTCCTTGGCACATGTCCAGGTTCATGATAAATGGTGTTAATATTTTTCTCAGAGTGAGCTTGTGCTAGTTCGACATGCACATAGAATGTCTGCATGGGCTAGTCAATTTATATACTTAAACTTTATTATTATATAAATTAGAAAGAATATTTTAGAGTATGGTGTCTGGAATTTTCATAAATTATTATTTTAGTCCTAATTTTTATATACAACTGGAATTTTGAGTCTGGGAGCTATTGAATTGCAGAGGAAGTGAAGAAATACTAGGTAATACAACCAAGAAATAATGGTATGTTATGCTAGATCTTCAAAGTCTATGATTTCCAGTAAAAGAACATCATGCTTTTAGACCATCAATTCCAAAGAAGATTTAATGTTCAGAAGCAGTTACTTTATTCAGAAATAGGGCTGCTGAGTAGTTTGTATTTACAAACACTAAGAGTGCTAACACAATATTTGTTTTATAGCAATCTTACATGAAGATTCTTGGCAACATCATATTACCAAACATTAAAATCAATTTTTCTCTATGTAATTTCTATTGGCTTTTTTTTTTTAAGCTGCACAATAAAATAGCAAGTCTATATTAAGCAACACACACTCAGATTCTATGAAGAAATATATGCTTAATAATAACTTCTATTTTTAAATTAAAATGCCAATTAAATGACATGTTTTGATTTGTAGAAATATGTTTCCCTCCTGCAATAATCAAAATAATGATTAAATAATTTTAGTGTATCAAACCTACTTGAACTTGACAATATTTTTCATATTTTGAATACCTTCACTAATATCATTCAGAACCTTTAAATTCATATATTGTTCTTCAAAGTTTTATATTTTTGATGTATTCTATAGCCTGACTATCATTTTATGCTGCAGTTCAGATGACATTGACATTTGATTCTTCCTGACTTCACATTCCCTAGTGCCACAGTTTTAAGCATGCATGTCCTGATCCATTGTATGTAGTATTTGAGATCTTGCTCAAGATAAATATTCTATCATTTAAGCTATGACACAGCCTCATGTTGCTTATATGATCTAAGATCATTAGGGTTTTAGAGACATTTTTAAGTTGCCTAGGTTTTATCAGTTTCCAATGTCTAAAATATGGAGATAAGTTTCATTAGTATAACTATGCTATCTTGATGTCACATAGTTAACAATATCCAGTTTGTTATATCAACTTTCAAACCACAAGAATCTGAAAAGGCAAAAAAAAATTACCAGAAAATTAATTATCAAAGACAAATATAAATTTGTTTTTTTCCAAAATGTTACCAATTAACAACTTATATATCAACAATGAAATATCTCACATTTTCTTGCCCTAATCATTATTCACAAATTTTATATATCATATATTTTGAATGGAGCACTTGGATGTTGCAGCTCTCAATGTTAGAGGCTGAGCTGCCCCATTCAGAAGATAATGCTGGCACAGTTTCTACACTACATACATTATTAAGAAAAATTTCCAAAAGTTCATGATGAGCTCCGGTTACAGATATTTATTGCATCATGTTGGTACTAATTACTGTGGAAGACAGACACATTAACACTGAGGTAAGCACAGTAAAGAACATACATATCTTATAATTATATAACAAAACAGAAAGAAATCTCCAGCACATGCTGTAAGAAATCAAAAGAAATGCTGAGAAAAAGATAAAAATATTGCAAAGCTCTACTCTACATATATAATATGATATTCTTTATATCTGTAAAGATACCTGGTACAGAATTAATATATGTAGTCATTGCAAGAATGACCCAAAAGCTTGTACAGATTAGAAGCAATTTAAATTCAGATGCAAATGGAAAATGCTGACAATTAGGGACAAATTAAAGAAATTTAAACAAGAAAAAAAGTTTTAGATGAAATGAGGCAAATAAGACATTTTGATTAAACTTCTATAACTATTTTTATTTTCCACTGTTTGCAAGACTGAAAATAAAAAGAGTAATAAATATAAATTTTTGCATATTAAATGGGGTATTAAATACTTATATGAACAAAGCATTTTTAAATTAGGGTTAAGAACAAGATTAATACCTATATATTATAATAAAACTGTGCAAACTAAAGAAAAATGAAGATTTTAAGTTTAAGAATCAGTTAATTAAATAGTAAAAAGAATGTCAATGAAACTAACAGGACAACTCTCAGAAACAGTACACGGAACGATACTTTACTCTGATCAGATGCTAGAATTCCAAGGAGAATGTCAAAGTCTCCTTAGTAATAACTTTGTACAACCTCCAATTTGTTTTTGTCATGTATTCATCCAGTATGCACTTTACATGCATGCTATTCCAATTGTTTTTTAACTTGCTTTTCAAAAGCATAAGCTAAAAGCTAATTTCCACATTAGAAAACATTGACATGATCTTCTGCAAAATGTTTGTGATTGAAGTTAATGATATAGACAATAGGAGTTAGAAACCTCAGCACCCCCCTCCTTCTTCTCTCTCCTTCTCCTTTCCCTTCCCTGGATATCCAGATTCCCCAATAAACTCTAAATAACATCTGGCAGCGTGTTTCATCTTTCCACACACAAAATACTAACATTGGTGTTGTGACTAATTTCCTGGACTTAGGTGCACATAAGTCTAAGAAAGCCTGCTACAAGGACCGCTGCAAGACTTGCCTTCCACTTGCTGCCCACAGTGTATATTTTCCCACCACATGCTCTGATTGGTAAGTTTTCCCTCACTCCTGGCTTCACCACTCCTACCCCCCCCACCTCGCCCCCTTAGCTCACCCCCCACTGAAGTTTCTCCACTGGAGTTGCTCAGGGAGATACTCTAGGTGCCTATTCTTGGGTTTTTGCAGGCAGACACCTCGGGATAGCGCATTGACACACACTGTAATCGATGGGTTTTCTACAGTGTCAGCGTGGGTTGGAGATATTCCTGGAGCCCCGCCCCCTCACGTTGACAAATATTTGGAGGTGATTGGTGTATAGCTAAGGTGTATAACTAGAACAATGTCCCAGCAGATTACCCTGGAAACTGACAGGTTTATCAGAATGGTACCTCTTCCTTGAGACTTCCGGCTGAGTGAGGATTCAGATCTAGCAAGCTCTCAACCCACTCTGAGCTTCGGTAGCAGAGAACGAGCCAGCGACACACCAATTTTATCTATTTTTGCACTAAATATCCTTTAGATTACTATATTTTAGACAACTATATTTTCAAAAGAAGCATATGGGAAAATGGAAAGAGTATTTCCTCCCTACTTCTAAACCTCCTCTTCCTGCCACCCTAGTACATTCTCGCTAAAACTTTCCCATTTGAAATTCAACTGCTCATATAATTCCAACCCTAAAGTCCAAGACCTAACAGTCGTATTTATCCTAAATAAGGTTCATCAGATTTTCAGTTGCCTCACAAATGTGCTCTTATATCCTAAGGACATTAAAAAAACAGCAGCTCTGAAGTTCAGTGTTATGAGTCAGCATAGTGGCAGAAATGTTTAGAACAGGGCGGGACTTCTCACAGTCTGTCATACCACCGCCACTCTGCTCCTGCTCCAAATACCTACTACGTCTCTGAGTTTTTATATTTCAGCACTATTTTGCTCTCTCCAGAACTTCTAGCCTCCCTGCCCATCTGCCTGATGCCTCCCAGGAATGAAATCGAACCAGTTGTCCGGCAGAGCAAACAGTTACTACATAGAAACTGAGACAACTCTGTCACATGCCAGCCCAAAGTAGATTAATATCACAAACACTCAGTTCACTCCCCCTCTCCCAAAACTGAGATTTTTTTTAATATGTTAAAGAAGGGTGAAATGTTAGTGCCCCTCCAGCTTGCAACATAAACCTAACCATGTTGGGGCTATGCTCCCACCTGTAGAGCACATCCACAGGGCATGCCCCTGGGTGTGTCTACAAGCCTAATCTTCCTTTAAAGAGAGACAACATATGGCAGAGATCCCTTATTTTTTTCTGCCCCACTCCTTCTCTTTCTCTTTCTCTCTCACCTTCTGCTTTTCCTTACACTTCGATGGATATCCAGATTCCCCAATTAACTCTAAATGGCAAAAGAAGAAACCAACAAAGTACCACAGCTTTATTTTAGCAAGTACATAGAAACTTCCCTTCGCATCTGTTGAGGAGGCTGTGCTACCCAAGTCCAGACTTCAGACCATTCTTCAGGAAACTAGATAGAGAAAAGTTTATCTGAGAAAACATATGAGAAGTTTCCTATACTAGAAACAATCATTTACATATAGAAATACAAAGAAGCCTGTCCAGAGCAAAGTCAGAGGTGAACAGATTCCAGCTCCTGGGCACCCTTCTGGAGAATCCCTTTACAGGGCTGGGGTCATACCCAAGGCTATAATCTCAGACTCTTGCTAGCAGACAGAGCCTGAACTTGAGCTCTGAGGGTACTCCTCCAGTAACCATTGAAAAATGGGACTTCACATGGCTGAGTCCCCCTCCAGGGTGAACTGTATCATCAGAGAATGACTGATGTCTTTGAAACTCAGACTTGTGACCAGAGCTGAGTCAGAGATCAAATAGACCCCTAGCTCAGAGTAGACAGAAGACACACAAGCCCTCTAGCCACAGCTGACTAGGAGCTGACTAATTGTGAACCACTGAAGCCATGGGCTGACGCCAGCACAAAAATACATATAACAATATAAAGAACAACAAGGCAACTCAAGAAGAAACTGGTGGTTCTACATCTACAAAACCTGAACAGAGAAATGAAAAGGAAACAGAAGGAAACAGCAACAAAAACACTTTTATAAAGATTATTGAAGTCTTCAAAGAGGATATAAAAAATCCCTTTATAGAAATAGAAGAAAATACAAGTCAAAAATTAAGAGTTGAACAAATCCTTAAAAGAAAAACTAGAAAAGACAAACCAAAAAAATAAAAAATAAATTCCAGGAACTAAAATTTGAAATAGAAGAAATAGAAAGTCACAAAATGAGGCAAAGGTAGAAATAAAAAATCTGAGGAAAAGAGCTGGAAATACAGATACAAGCACAACCAACTGAATCCAAGAGAGAATCTCTGGAATGAATGACTAAATAGTGGAAAGAGATATATCAGTCAAAGAAAACACTAAAAGCAAAAAAGCCATAACACAAACCATTCAGGAAATTTGGGAAACCATGAAAAGACCTAACCTGAAAATAATAGGAATAGAAGGAGAAAAATACCAGCTCAATATTCAGTAAAATTGTAGAAGAAAACTTCCCCAACTTAAAGAAGGAAATGCCTATAATTTACAAGAGACTTACAGAACAACAAATAGACTTGACCCCCCCCCAAAAAAAAGTCTGCTTGCCACACAATAATCAAGCCATCCTTTATGTTTTCCCTGGTCAATGCCCCTTTAAATTTCAGTCTTTTAGAGTCACATGCAAACACAGTTAAAAATAAGAGGCAATGCCCTCAATCTTTTCTCCATCACATGTTAATGCATAATTTTGTATTCTGTACTTTTCTCCTTTATTTACTGTTCTATGGTCTCTGAAAACATTCTATTATTTATCAGCTAACTCCTTATGTCTGCCATCCCTTAGTTAATCTAGTATTTCAAGTCTTTAATAATTTTTGAATTATAGCTTATTTCCATCTTCTTTGAGCATTTTATTATATAACTCTTTTGGATATAATGCCTATTCTTCTCTATTTTTCAAAATTTTAATTTTATTAAAAATATTCTGATATGATTTTTCATCTATAAACATCTCTACTCTGTTTTTTTTGATTTTTTTTTTTTTCTTATTCCACTCTTTTCTGTAGTATTGTACAGAGGAAAGGGAAATTTTAAAAGATCATTAATTTTCTATCTTAGGAGCCAGAATAAAAATAATCAGATGCAAGCCAAAAAGGAGACTTGGCTGCTCTAATATTTTGCAGAAATATCACCATCACATTGCTCTAAGGAAACAAAAAAAGTGAGCGTTTGAGTATCACAGAAAAGAAAGGCACTTTCAATTGCTTTTTATTGTTTCAGATGTCATCTTCTTTCTAGTCATTTCCAAGTCATCTTTCTCTAATTACTCTGCCTGTTTATTACTTTCAATTTGGAGCTTCTGCATCAACTAATAGGAAAAAAAAACTCTTGATTTTCAGTGTTTACAAATCTAAACATTCACACTAATTTCTGGCCATGGACATTTTTTCTCTATTGCTGTGATTTCAGGTGAAAAGTGTAAACATTCTGGTTCTTGTAATTGATTTGCAACTATAGAACAGAATTTCATTGTGAATTAAATGTAACAAATATGGAAGATGGGACATTAGTTTTATGTTTTTGTGATATTAAAACCTGATATACCTTGCCAAGGGGAACTTTTAAAAGAAAATGAGGTATTGGAAAAGATTGTTGTAATAAAAGTGAGTTCAGCTCTAACGATACAAAAATAAAGCTCAGAAAACATAAGTGTCAGCTGTCCAGTTTGAAGATAAGTTCCTTTCAGCTTTCTTTTCATGATAAAAACCTATGAAACTCCAGATGACTTCAGAATCACACTTAAGACTTCCAGTTTCAGTTTGACCCTGTGAAGATTTATGCATTGCTTGACACTCTATTTGTAGAAATATTTGTAAAGAAATAGAGAGTCATGGGACAAAGATCAAAGAAATCCAGAAAATCCACATCAAAGCACTATCTGGAAGATTCACAGTAAAGCTAGTTTTGGTTAAAACGTCAGAATGAATTAGACTGGCTTCTTCACTGCATTCTTTATTTTTTAGTATTATTATTGTTACTTATAAATGCCCAACCTTAGCTTATTTCTAGTCAGCATTTCTTTTCTTAAAATTATCCCATCTATCTTTTGCCTCTGGGCTTTTCCTTTTCTATTTCTGTATGTTTGTTTCTTATTCCGTGGCTGGCTGTGTAGCTGGATGGCTGGCTCCTGGAGTCCTCCTACTTCTCTAGCTATTTTTTTTTCTGTCCCAGATTTCTGCTATTTGTTCTCTCTGCCTGCCAGCCCCACCCATCTCTCTCTCTCTCTTGTCTTGCTATTGACTGCTCAGTTCTTTATTAGGCCATCAGGTGTTTTAGACAGACAAAGTAACACATCAACACAGAGTTAAACAAATGCAACATAAACAAAAGTAACACACCTTAAAATAATAATCTATAATAGCAGATTAAGTCTGCTCAGGGCTAAAGATGTCCTAGGCTGGCTATGTGAGCCCAGGCTGCCCTGAGTTCTCACTTTCTGTCCGGAGTGGAGCTTAAAGACAGGCTTCTCATCGTGTTTCATTTTAACGAAAAGAGGACCTATTTTTACCATTAAAACAATGATTATTTTAACCAAATGCATGGAAACCCCCGGGTTCTAGAATTGTCACCATGATGCCACAAACAACAGTGCAATTGAGAGGTTCATGAACAGTAGTTTCAGGCTAAGGAAAGTATTGTGTTAGGTTTCTGGCCCAGACTTTCAGGCGGACCCTAAAGGTTTGACTGGCAGTTCAGTAGTCCCACAGAACGATACAGTCGCTTCCATTAATTTTACACTGATTAACCTAGGGCCCAGGCATATAAGTTGCTAGCTCCTTCATCTTAACCCATGATTCTTGTTCAGCCATGCTGCTGGGTACCTTTTCTCAGCAGCAATTCAACCTCTTTCCTCTGCATCTTTTGCCATCTCTGCAGTGTCTCTGTGATATCTCTGAGATGTTACCAGAGTTTTCTTAAATCTGGTAGCCTAGACTATACTTCCTGTCTGCCTCTGGCCATTCAGCTGCTTATTAAACCAGTAGGAGGAACAAATATCTACAACATACCAACATAATCCCAGGAAAGCTCTTGTATTTCCTAAACTGTGCCAGCAAGGAAAGGCCATGGGTATGATTCTGTTGTATGAGAGCCATGTGAGAAAGTTGTTCTGAGGAGACTTAAGAATAATGGTAAGTTAGAGTCAAAAGTAGAACCAGCCATGCCTGAAGCTCTGTCCTTGGGCCACTCAGAATGAATCTGCAATTATCTTATGCATTCTTTATAAAGTTTGAAATGTACCCTTGCCACATCCACCATGCTGGCTAGGGGACAGTACTGGCAAACTCTTAAAGGTATTACTCCAGTGCCTTTTAACAGTATCCTCATTAAAGAAGATATATTGAAAAGGAATTATATGGATTTATATTTATATTTATATGAATAAAGACTATCTACACGCATGGAATATAAATCAATGTTTAAGGAATTCTACAAGATTTTTAAAAGAAAAAGTATTAGTGTTGACTGAAAGAAGTAGAAAAAAGTTAAAGTGAAAAGAATAATTTGAATGACTAAACTTTATGAGAGAAAAATTTTAAACATCATTCTTTTCATCCAAAAAATCAGAAAGATAAATAACAAGGAGATATTTGGGGGCAGGGATATTAAGATCTCCCTGGGAAGAGGAAATAGATTATATTTCTAGAGTAGACTGGGAGCTGGTAGGGAATTGAGGGACTACTGGAATTGAGGAGAATTTGTGGGGACAATTTAGAAACCTAGTGCAATGGAAAAATGCATAGATTCAACATGGATGACAGTGTACATATTGCTAATAATGAGGGGCACAGAACCTGAATGGGCTATCTTCTATAAACACCCAAGGCCCCAAATAGAGGGATTGAGACACCAAAGCAGCCAAAATCCCTTCACCCAGTTGTCTTGCCTACAGTGTTCAGAAACTGGAGGCTAGCAGAAACCTTTTCATAGTCACCAGAGAGATTTCATCAGCAGCTGAAAAGAGAATATGCAAAGTCCCAATGAGAAACATTAGGTGGGTCTTGAGGGTTTCATAGAAAATGGGGAGCAAGGAGAGGTCAGGGATAATAGAAGAATATAGTCTAGGAATTCAACTGACTAGGACTTCTGGGGATTTGCAGAGATTGTGGAGCCTGTATAGGTCTGACCTAGGCCCTCTGCATATATGTTATGGTTGTGTAGCTTGGTGTGCTTGGGGATATCTAATCATGGAAGCAGGAGCTATCTCTGATTCTTTTGCCTGCATTTAGTACTGCTTTCTCCCTACTGAATTGCCTCCTCCAGACTTAATGTGAGAATTTGTGCCTCATAAAAGAAATTTTGGCTTTATTTGTTTGATGTTTCTTTGAGGTCTTTTATTTTCTGAAGAGAGATGGAAGGTGGGTGGATCTGAGAAAGGAAAGTAATTGGTGGGGAAAGCCCTGAGTGAGGGTAGGAAGTAGAAACTGCAGTTAGGATGTAATATATGAGAGAAAAATAAAAAAGAAGAAAAAATGATTTCTTTTTACTACAAAGAATTCATTCTTTATAGAGAAGTAATGTTTTTGACTGAAACAGAAAAGTGAATGAGTCCAGAAGCCATAAGGCAAATGTCCAACCTAAGTAAACCACAGTCACAATACTATCTGTATTAAGAGAGTGATACTACATGCCTAGCTATGTTTCATATCTGATCAGGACTGGAAGGAATTGCCAACTGCCACCTCCAAATCTGTGCTGCCATTGTAAGCTGACTGTGTGTGAACACACAACTTGTCTATTCCTTTAGAGGCAAGGAAAATGATGCCAAGGAATATATCCAAATATGAATATCTTTATCATGTCCACACTTAATTTGGAGCAGCTGAATTCAGGAACAAAATGATTATTTTATAGCAACCTCTCATCCCAACATGTTGATTAGTGAGTAATCTTTAGAAAACAGCTATGTCTTCTCTTACTCCCTTTTTGGATTTCCTCCATAGTCACAGAGGACATCAGATAAGAAAATGAATATTCAGGGGGCTGGAGAGATGGCTCAGCGGTTAAGAGCACCGTCTGCTCTTCCAGAGGACCCGGGTTCGATTCCCAGCACCCACATGGCAGCTAACAACTGTCTGTAGTTCCAGTTCCAGGCAAACACCAAGGCTAATAAATAAATAAAAAGTTTAAAAAAAAAAAAAAGAAAATGAATATTCAGTATTTTAAATTAACATTATAAAGAGTAGCACACATCAAATTCACTGGATATTTCAAAACAAGAAATAAGACATAACAAAGAACAGACAGTAAAGGTGAATGGACTTTTTCTAAATGTAAACAACTATTTCTCCAACCAAGGTTAACAGTCCTACTGCATCATCACAGACCAAAACAAAAACAAAAACAAAAAACAAAACCCTCCTTCGAACTTTCAAAGCTATCCTTGTAATACAAGCCATGTTTCACTTTCAGGAGTGAATATGTCAGACTTTACCAAGATGGGTCATTATAGTGGCAAGACTACCTGAATAATCACTGCTACTAGGTAACTTTTATTCAGGTGAGAAAGCTAAGCTTTGGAGAAAAATAATCTCTTTTATATATCAACATAGAGAGGCAAAAGTACGTTTGGGGCAGACTAAACTGAGGATGATAATTCTGGATCCAACTCTCTGAAGCTACCAGCTCCAGAACACAAAGACAAAGGAAGATATGAAGGTGAAAATTGCCAAAGCAATTATATTAGAGCAGTGATTCTCCATCTTCCTGGTGCTCCAATCTTTACTAATTTCTCATGTATGGTGACTGCCAACCATAAACTTATTTTGCTGCTTCTTTATAACTCTAATTTTGCTGCTGTTATGAATTATAATGTGAATATCTGGCATACAGGATACCTGACATGTGCTCCCCACAGGTTGAGAAACACAATTCTAGAGACACTAGGTAACTCATGATTGTGAGCACTGAACATTCAAATACTATTATCAATTCCTATTGCAACAAGGTTATTTTCTAGGTCATAGTATTTAGAATTTGTTTTAATAATAAAATAGGTAATTATCACACTGTATTTCTTACTTCGATTAAATTTTTGTTTGTTTCCCCCCCCCCCTGTGGACTCAAATCTGTATGATAACACTAGGTTAGCACATCTCTGAGACTGAAGCAGTCAGTGCAATATGACTGATTGTTGTTTATGAGCCACAACCCAGGCATGAAGGCAATATTCTTACTGAGCCACTGAGTGGGAAAAAGCTCTGCCTGAGACATAAATGTAAAAGGGTTGGGAGGAATAGCTTTCACCAAGTGTTACAGTATAGAAGGAGAATCTTGATAGAATGGCTGTTCTACAGCCCCTTCTCAGTGTTTCTCATGGCTATGAATGATAATTTATTCATGTTGGAAATAGGACCTGATACAAAATATTATTTGAGATATTAATTAACCTAGTTTGTCTTCTGAATTTGTTCTAAATATACCATTTGTCCTTTTTTCTTAGTTATATATACAAGTTGTTTTATCTACCTACCCTTAAGCATCCAGAGAAGTGGCTGCTAAGTCAAGTCATTTTCAAGGGATTGAGACTTGAAGCAGTCAGTAAAAGATGCTCTTGAAACCAATCTAAAGCATCTACCACATTCAGTAGAAATACAACACTATTGAAGTAGCATGCCAGGCTTTAATTAACACAAAGTGTAATTGTATAAAAGCCTGGACTCATCAAAATTTTGCTGTGTAGAATCTTACCTGACATATAACATATTTTAAAAATACAGTACCCTATACAATTCAACCTCAATTCAACAATTCAACACAAAGCATTGTTTTAATAACAAAATTGATTTGATTTTTTAATTAATTAGTTAGTTTTTAATTAATCTATAGGTGCTGAGTGAACAAAGACTTTCAGCAGGCAATTTTTTTACCTCTAGAGTACATATATAAAATAATTTTATATTATAGATGGATAGCACTATATAATAAAAAATAATACATTATACATTAATACATAATAAATTCATACATTAATACATTATAACAATATAAAATTACTTTGCATTTGGCACATTTTATAAGAATTTTATTTAAAAAATATTTTAAAAAAGACCAAAAGCTGTGAACATGACAACATTTTAATACATGCAAAAGGAAATATTGTGCTTGATTGTGGTCGGTTGTGATTGTTATTTTGATAAACTCCAAACTCAAGGTACTATCCTCGGGAAGGGGGGCCCCAGACTCCAGGCCATTGATGTTAAAAAGTAGGAGAGGTTTATTTTGTCTGCAGACGGGCTACCTCCCTGCCTCGGGAAGCAAGGGAGTAGCAAGTGAGGGGCAATCCCATATCTCTTTTAAAGGCTAAGACCATAAAATCACCATAGCAACAGGGGCAACACATGATTGATCACTTTAAAGGTCACACTATAATCGTAAGGTTGCTCACAGTGGTCATGGGGTTGCCTTAAGACCAGCTGGTCAGGGGGCTTTTACAACCGAGTGTTGGTCACCACTATTCTGCCTGGAACTTCTGGTATTTTAATCACAGGTTCAACCAGACCATTATGTCCTATCTGAGTCGATTATGGCTATCTGGGCTGGGTCACTCTGTTTCCTGGGACAGACTTTTAGACTTTTAGTTCCTTGTTCTCATGGGGGGTGCTCTGCTGAATACCTGAACTGAATGTCTGGGTCAAGCCCTAGAACCCAGGGTCCTTCATTTTAAGGATACTTGATCAAGTCTTTAGTTCATGTTATGTCTTGAGTTCCATACCTACCTCAGATACTCCAAGACAAAACCTCTATAATCTGTATAGAAAAAGGACAAACAAAGTGGGGAAAATTGACTGCTACTATTTTCTGTGTACCCTGTTACTCCAATGAATATTATTAAGTTAGTCAGAGAATGGTCTATTAATACTAAGAATTTGAGATATTACTATTAATTATTATAGTATATTAGAGTTATAATAGATAATTCACTGAGTATAATACAATTTATAAAGAAAAAATTAGAAAGATGAAACAATATAATTTATATTAATTAGAAATTGAAAGTAACAATGTCATATTATAGGTATTTTCTTTAAACAATGATAAAATAATTTGAAAGACTCAGAACTCTATAGGAAGAGTGAGAAAAAGGTAAATTATAGTAATTTTTTGAAACATAAAAGGAAAAATTGAAAGTGGGATTTTAGAGGAATTGATCATAGTTACTAGCTATAAATTAGAATATCACTAGCCAAAATTTCACATGCATGATTGAGGTCACTAAGCCTGCACATTGTCTCATATGTCTTCCTTCAGTTTCTCTAGTTATATGACTATGATTGCACAGCATTTACAGTTGTCCGTGTTTATTAATCCACTTAATTTTAGCTTTATAAGAATGACACAAACTGTTGAAGTTACAGAAAAATGTTTGTCCAGAGAATGTGTTCATGTCTTAGGCACTGGTAGTATTAAGAAAATGTACAATTTGAAAGAAAAAAAAGCAATAAAGGTTTTTTTCTGTATCAGTTAAGCTACAGTATCAACAACAAGACAATTTACTGCCAAGGACTTTTATTATAAAGCTTGACACATTTATTTATTTATTGTTTATTTCAATACCATTGGGTTAATACCTTTGAAACATGTGCATTGGATTCATTCCAATCTTCTAAAGAAATGATGCTAATGTTCAGACTGAAGAAGTATATATTTTGAAAATTTTATATGGCGTAGAGGGGGATTATGTTTTACTAGAAAACTCTGTTCCACTCCCACTAGAGTATCCATTCTTCAGAAAATAGTAAATTTAGGGGTATTGATTGGCTCAAAGTAGAAGCTTGTTTTGCAAACCCAGGGCAAACACTTGTACTGGAGCACATGAAGCTGAAGCTCTGTTCCATATGCTGTTTGTTCTTATAACACTAAGGGAAGACTAGCAATCAATAATGTCCACACATATATTTGTTTAGTATATTTCTTAAATTCTTTTGTAAATATTATATAATTTTTTCTTAATTTTTGAAAAAAGAAGAAACAATAATTTAGTTTCTAAAGTATTACTTATTGTGTTTTAAGTTTATTTTAATTGATGTGCAGTATATATGTCACATATGTATGTAATTGTATATTTGAATATGGAAGTGTGTTTGTGATATGTGTGTGTATGTGTTTTCCTATGATTCATGCAATTTCTAAAATTGGTCATTAGTTTCAAAGGTGTTCTTCTATTACATTTATCTTCTGTTTTTGTGCCTTGCTAAGCAACTTGACTACTGATATAGAATGACCAGCAGTCATACTCTTCATAGATCACTCAGAAAATTTTTGAGTGTTTGAGTGATTGATTTCACAGTACAAAAGCTTCAGAGAATTTGACAAACCAATTGCTTAGATGTTTTATAACATATTGATGAATATTTCCTTGAGTCATTATCTTCTTAAATAAAACTAATATACTTAATAATGGTCTTAAATTTATTAGATGGTATTATTAAAGTAGAAATAGTATCTTCAACAAATTTTGTTTTTAAAATATCATATGTGTGACATAATATACATATAGATATACATAGTGTCTATTACCACTATTGTGTCTTCCACTTCAGAGATTCTTTCTTCTATTTCTTAGATTCTATTGGTTATGCCTGAATCTGTGGTCCAGGTCGTTTTTTCAGGTTTTCTATTTCTAGCTTTGTCTCCATTTGTGCCTTCTTTATTGCTTTTATTTCAATTTTTAATTCCTGATAAATTTCTTTCATTTGTTTGTTTTCTTTTTTTTTGGTTTTCTTTATTTTCTTTGGTGACTTTTTTCATCTCTTCTAATTTTCTCTTTGTGTTTTCCTCTATTTCTTTAAGGGAGTTTTTTATATCCTCTTTTAAAGCTTCTATTAGTTTTATAAAGCTGTTTTTAAGGTTATTTCCCTCTGTTCCCTCTTCCTAGTTATGTTCAAGTGTTGAAGCTATAAAACACTTGCTTCCTCTGGTGGTGTCTTGTTGACCTTTGTATTGTATGTATTCTTGCAATGGTATCTGCCCATTATTTCCTCAATTCATTCTTGATTAATTCTTGGTCAGCTCTTAGTAGGTTGTTGGTCTGAGAGCTCTTAATCAGCTATGTTTTCAGAGGGTTGGTTGCTCTGGTGAGGTTACAGTGCTATGATAACAATCATCACTTCTTGACCTCTCACCTCTCAGCTATGAACCCAGGGACATGTCTATTCCCCTGCTAGTATTATGCCAGCTGTGTTTCAGGCAGATTGTGTTTCATGCATGATCTGAGTGCCTGTCTCAGGGCCTGGGTTCCAGTGGCAGAAGTCACCATTTATCAAAAATTAAATAATACCAGATTAAATACCTAAAATGTCCTATAACATCAAAAGAAATTGAAGCTGTCAGTCTCCCAAATAAAAATAAGTCCATTCTCAGATGGTTTCAGAGAAGATTTCTACCAGACATTCAAAGGAGAGCTGCTATCAATACTCCTCAAACTGTTTTATACAGTAGAAACTGAAGGAGTATTGCCAAATTCTTTTCATGAGGCCACAATAACCCTGACACACAAGACACTCAAAGATGTAACATAGAAAGAGAATTACAGACCAATTTCCCTCATGAAAATTGCTGCGAAAATTCTCAACAAAATTCTTGCAAACTGAATGCAACAACATATAAAAAAAGTCATACAAGGTTAGAAAGTGTGACCTCTTTGTTCATCATCATCATCATCATAATAATAATAAAAGGAAAAAAAGTAATTCACCACGATCAACTATGCTTCATCCCAGAAATGTAGGGATGGTTAAACATACTGAAAATGGTAAATGTCTTCCATCATACAAACAAATTGAAAGAAAAAAAAACACATGATCATAGACTTAGATGCTAAAAAAGCCTTTGACAAAATCCAACAATCTTTATGATAAAATGTTGGAGAGAGCAGGAATACAGGGAAAACTCAAAGAAATCTCACTGTGATCAGAAACTAGAAAAGTTGTCCCCTTTCCCATTATTTGTTAAACATAGTTCTAAAGGATTTAGCTAAGCCAATAAGAGAATGAAAGAAGATAAAGGAAATACAAATTGAAAAAGAAGAAATGAAACTGTCTTTATTTGCAGATGACATCATTGTATACATAAGTTACCCACAATAATCTACCAGGGAAATTCTACAACTGATAAACACCTTCAGCAATGTAACAGGATACAAGATTAACTCAAAGAAATTAGTAGCCATCCTATACACAAAAGATAAAATGGCTGGAAAAGATATTAGGGAAATATCACCTTTTATAATAGTTGCAAATGGCATTTAATACATTAGTGTAACTATAACCAAAAAAATACCAGATCTGTTTGACAAAAACTTTAAATCTCTGATGAAAGAAATTGAAGAGGAAAATGGAAATATATCCCTTCTTCATGGACAGGTAGGATCAACATAGAGAAAATGGCAATTCTCCCAAAAGCAATCTACAGATTCAATGCAATTCCCATCAAATTCCAACACATTATTTTACAGAACTTGAAAGAACAATGCTCAATTTCATATGGAATAATAGGAAAGTCAGGATTGCCAAAACAATTTTCCTCAACAAAAGAACCTCAGGAGGCATCACCATCTCTGACTTCAAATTATACTCTAGAGCTACAGTAATGAAAACAATTTGGTACTGGCATAAAAACAGAGTTGTGGATCAAGGGAATCAAATTGAAGACCTTGACACTAACCCACACACCTATGAATGTTTGATTTTTGACAAAGAGGCCCAAAATATTCAATGGAGGATAGTATCTTCAATAAGTGGTGTTGGCAAAAGTGGATGGTAGTGTGTAGAAAAATGCAAATAGATCAAAATCTATTACTTTGAACAAAACTCAAATCCAAGTGGATCAAGGACCTTCACATAAACATAGCCACAATGGACCTGATAGGAAAGAAAGTGGGAAATACCCTTAAATTCATTGGCACAGCTGACCTCTTCATAAATATAACACCAGTTTCACAAACACTAAGAACAACAATCAATAAGTGGGACCTCCTGAAACTGAGAAGCTTCTGCAAAGCCAAGTACACAGTCAATAAGATAAAACAACAGCCTACAGATTTGAAAAGAGCTTTTAACAACCCTACAAATGACAAAGAATTAATCTCTAAAATATAAAGAGAACCCAAGAAACTAGATCTCAAAGCCCTTATTAACCCAATTAAAAAATGGGGTTCAGAACTAAAAAGGGAATTTTCAGCAGAAGAATTAAAAATAGATAAAAGACATTTGAAAAAGTGCTCAACATATTTAGCCATCAGAGAAAAGCAAATCAAAACAACTTTGAGATAACACTCTACACCTTTGAGAATGGCTAAGACTAAAAACACAGATGACAGCTTATGCTAGAGAGAATACAGAGTGAGGGGAGCATGCCTCCATTGTTAGTAGGAGTGTAAAAGTGTTCAGCCACTCTGGAATGCAGTATGGAGATTTCTCAGAAAACTGGGAATCAATCTCCCCAAGGATCCTGCACTGCCACGACTGGGCATATACCCTAAAGATGCACATTCACACCCCAAAAGCCTTAGCTCAACTATGTTCATAGTAGCATTATTCATAATAGCAAGAACCTGGAAACAACCTAGATGCTCCTCAATTGAGGAATGGATTAACCAACTGTGGTACATCTACACAATGAATTACTACTCAGCAGTAAGAAAAAATTGGTATTCTGAAATTTGCAGGCAAATGGATAGATTTGGAGAATATCCTCCTGAGCAAGGTATCACAATACCAAAAAGAGAAACAGGGAATGTACTCCCTCATTAGTGCACTTGAAAATAAGTGTCACTGTATACAAGAGCTCAAGGCTAGAACATAGCGAAATGACACAGTGCTTCACCTCCACATTTTGGCCTCTACCAGGGATGTGGGTGAGGAAAGACATGTTTTCTGTAAGGGTCTGGCCACAGGGAGGTTAATTATGCTTCATTAAGTAAATGAGCAGCATAAATGGCCATTTTTGTAAATGGGGAGATTATAAAAGTTAGTATGAAACTGAAGGTTATGATAACTGAGTTTGTTGGGGTGCAAAATGTAAAATCACCAAATAATAAATATATAAATAAAATCAAAAAATGAAATTAAAGCTGAAGTTAGCAAAAAATAAAATAAAATAAGAAAGAAATTTGAAATCAATTTTAATATTTGTTATGTTATCCAAGACAAAGCAATTGCATATCTTAGATTGTAAGACTAAAATTTTGGAGTTTTGTTCCTCAGCAATGGTTGTCATTCCTCACCATTGGTTAGGAAAGCAAACACAGTTGTTCCTAATACTATTACTTGCCCATTGATTTTTAACACCTTTGGATTTTCCATTGAATTTGCAAGAAAAACAAACAAACAAGAAGAAACAGAAAATTGATGTGTTTACTTTGGAAAAATTTAAGTAGATCCCTAATGGAACTTTGACAAAATGATGGCCAATGATATTCCAGCTAACAAAAGTATTCTGGGTAATGACAGAATAGTCATCTCTTAGAAGTTATCATCAGATTAATAGACATAGCACACTGATCTATACACATCAGAATTATATGTAAATAAAATGCAAACGACCTCACCTGGAATGAAATGTTCTTTTCCTAAGTAGATTTGTTGCCAGAATGAAAAAGTTAACTGCTAAAATTCAATGATTTGTTGTCTTATCATTCATACCTACCTACATACATATATGGATAAATATAATTTCAAAAGAATGTGCTTATTTACAAAGATTGACTACATTATGTATTGTGCTATAGAAAACCATAATAAGCACTTTATTTTAAATAAGGATCACAGTTAGGTGTATATTATCCTGTTATCAAAACTATTCACAGCTTCATTATAGCTTTTGTTTGAGTGCAGGGCTTTTAACATCTCTATGTACCATGATTACCAAGTTTCTGATGTCCTTTACTCAGCATTTTCTTTCTTTTATCAGTTTTCCAGGGTTATTTTTAAGTGTGAATTTACTCTCCTCTAAGTGTGTGGGTCAGCACTTCATACACACATTTCAACTTTAGAAAAAAAATATCACCAGGAATTTTTTTTCCTTTGAAATAAAATGCAATGAGAAAGCTGACAGCAACATCACCTGAAGATGTTGAAAAATAAAAATTTTCAATTAATTTTTTGTTTGTTTGTTCTGGAATTTTTATCTTATTTCTTATTTGACAAAGTAATTTTTCTGATAAACACAATGAAATGATAAATGTATTGAGATAATTTGAAATGAACAGCATATAACTTTATTATAAACTTGTTTCTATCAATGACACAAGGCAATGGAAAATATACAAATGAAGTGTTCCACAGCTCTAAGATTGTCTCCCACTTTAAAGAATGTTTAATGTTTTGAAACATATTGTCTTTGACATTTAAAAATAGTAGTATCAATGCTGCAAATTTGGAAGAGGGGAATTTTCAGAATATTGTGGTTTAAGATATTTACCCAGATTTAAGTACATAGATTAAAGGAAATAAAAGTGCTTAATTAAAGCATAGTACAGAAACAAAGCATGAAACACTCTTCTTTATTTTTATTTTAAAGTTTTTTTATGTATCAACCACAGTTCCCCTTTCTTCCCTTCCTCCACTCATACCCAGATTCCCTCTGTCTCTTCCTATCTCTCATCTACTCCTCCATGACTCCATTGGAGGTCAACCAAGTCTGGCATATAAAGCTGAGGCAGGACCAAACCTCTCCCCACAAAAAAAATCTTCAATTATTTTTCTTATCTCTAATAAATTACTTAGTTTTATCTTTACCTTAATATTTAATTTTCCTCATCAGTTTTATTTTTCCTACAACAGATTTTTGCTTTAATATTCAATTAAACAACAACAGTTTTATATCTGAAAAGTCTGTGTACATATTGCTTGGAAATCTTGTTCAAAGCACTATATTATGAAAAAATATAGTAAATTCTTTGATCTGTGGCACAGAGATGGTAAGCAAGAACATCTCTTAATCTCTTGTATACCTGACATATATAATAGTTTCTTCCTTTAAATAAACAGAAAAAAATAAAAAACACATCAAGTTTGACTCCCATTTTACTTTGCAAACAAAAACAATGTAGACTTCAAACTAATATCAATTAAAAGAGACCACAATGGACATTACTTATTCTTCTCAGGAAGAATTGATCAAGATGAGATTTCAATCCTGAATATTTATGCCCCTAATATAAGGGTGCCTACCTATGCAAAAGAAACACTATTAAAGCTCAAATGCCACATCAATTCTCACCACTTAATAGTGGGAGACTTCAATACCCCATTTCCTCCCTTGGATAAGTCAACCAAACATAGACTAAACAGAGAAATAAAGAGTCTAACAAAGGTTATGATGCAAATGGATTTAATAGATATTTATAGAAACTTCTACCCAAATGCAAAATAAAATGTACATATTTCTCAGCACCACATATAACTTTCATTAAAAATGACCACATAATTGGTCAAAAAGCAAACATCAATAGATACAAAAAAATGGAAATAATCACTTGTATCATGTCAGACCACCAGCACCTAAAGTTAGACTTCAACAACTTCAAAAATCACAGAAAGCCTACCATCTCATGTAAACTAAATAAAATTCAACTGAACCACCTTTGTGTCAAGGAGGAGATTAAGAAAGAAATCAAAGTTATTCTAGAAGGAGTACATGACAAACCTCAAGAAATCCCACACTAGAGAACTAACAGCACTGCTGAAAGCCTTAAAACAATTAGAAGCAAACTAATCTAGAAGGAGAAGATGGCAGGAAATAATCAAACTTAGAGCTAAAATTACTAGAATTGAAACAAAAGAACAGTGCAAAGGATTAAGGAATCAAAGAGTTGATTCTTTGAGAAAGTCAACAAAATAGATAAACCCCTATCAAAACTAAACAAACAGCAGAGAAAGAGTATCCAAATCAACAAAATCAGAAATAAAAAAGGGGACATAACAACAGACCCACAGGAAATCCAGATAATTTTCAGGTCATACTTTGAAAATCTATACTCCACAAAAATAGAAAACCTAGAAGAAATGGACATTTTTTTAGACAGGTACCATTTACCAAAATAAACTCAAGAGTAGATTAAATACCTAAACAGACCTATAACCTGAAAGGAAATTGAAGCTGTCAGTAAAAACCTCCTCAAAAATAAAAGAGCAGGTCCAGATGGTTTCAGTGCAGAATTCTACCAGACATTCAAAGAAGAATTATTACCAATACTCCTCAAACTGTTTCACACAGTAGAAACTGAAGGAATATTGCCAAACTCTTTCTAGGAGACCACAATTACCCTAATATCAAAGCCACTCAAAGATGCAACAATGGAGAATTAAAGACCAATTTCCCTCATGAATATTGATACTAAAATTCTCAACAATATTCTTGCAAACTGTATATACAACAACATACAAAAAACATCTTCCATCACGATCAAGTAGGCTTCATCCCAGAAATACAGGGATGGTTCAACACATGAAAACCTGTAAAATATAAACAAACAGAAGGAAAATAACCACATGTTCATATCCTTAGACACTGAAAAAGCCTTTGACAAAATCCACTCCTTTATGATAAAAGTCCTGGAGAGTTCAGGAATATGGAAGAAATATCTAAACATAATAAAGCGATTTACAAGAAGCCAAAAGCCAACATCAAACTTAATGGAGAAAAACTCAAGGCAATCCCACTAAAATCAGGAAGTAGACAAGGCTCTCCTATCTACCATTATCTATTAAATATAGTTCTTCAAGTTTTAGCTAAAGCAATAAGAGAAAGAAAGGAGTTTAAGGGGATAAAAATTAGAAAAGAAGGAGTGAAAATAACTGTATTCACAGATGTTATGATTATAGACATAAGTGATCCACAAAATTCTACAAGGGAACTTTGACAGATGATAAATACCTCCAGCAATGTAGCAACATACAAGATTAACTCAAAGAAATCAGTAGCCCTCATATACACTAAAGATAGAAGGGCTTAAGAAGAAATACAGAAAAAAAATCACCCTTTATAATAGCTGCCAATATCATTAAATACCTTGGAGTAAATAAAACTAAAGAAATAACAGATCTATTTGACAAAAATCTTAAATCGCTGAGAAAAAATTGAAGAGAATATCAGAAAATGAAAAGCTCTCCCATGTTCCTGAATAGATACATGAACATAGTAAAAATGGAAATTCTATGAAAAGCCATCTAGACATTCAATGCACTTCCCATCAAAATCCCAACAGAATTTTTTACAGACCTGCAAAGAACAACACTCAATTTCATCTAGAGTAACACAAAAGCCAGGATAGCCAAGTCAATTTTGCTCAAAAAAAAATGAGCCTCAGGAGGCATCACCATCCCCAACTTCCACTTATACTATAGAGCTACAGTAATAAAAACATCCAGGTACTGGCATAAAAAGGACTTGTAGATCAATGAAATTGAATTGAAGACCCTTTCATTAAACCAAAAACCTTTGAACACCTGATCTTCCACAAAGAGGAAAGAAATACTCAATGAAAATTATAGTATCTTTAACAAATGGTGTCGGCATAGCTAGATAGTAGTGTGTAGAAAAATGCAAATTGATCCAAGCCTATCACCCTGCACAAAACTCAAATCCAAGTGGATCAAAGACCTCAACATAAACCCAGTGACATTGATCTTGATAGAAAAAAAAGGGGAAAATACCATCCAACATATTGGCCCAGGTGTCCACTTCCAAAACATAACACCAGTGGCACAGACACTAATAACAGCAATCAATAAATGGGACCTCCTGAATCTGAGAAGCTTCTGTAAAGCCAAGAACACAGTCAGTAAGACAAAACAACAGCCTACAAAATGGGAAAAAAAATTCACCAACCCTACAAGTGACAGAGGACTGAACTCTAAAATATATAGAGAACTCAAGAAACCAGAGCCCAAAATTTTGAAGAACCCAATCAAAACTTGGGGTTCTTAAAAAGGAAATTCTTAGCATAAGCATTACAAAAGGCTGAAAGGCACTTGAGAAACTGCTCAATATCTTTAGCCATCAGAGAAATGCAAATCAAAACAACTTTGAGATACAACCTAAGACCTGTCAGATTGGCTAAGATAAAAGACACAGATGACAGCCAATGCAGAGCAAGTGGAACACTTGTCTATTGTTGGTGATAGTGTTAGCTTGTTTAGCCACTCTGGAATGCAGTATGGCAATCTTTCAGAAAACTGGGAATCCATCTCCCCAAGGATTCAGCAATACCACCACTGGGCATATACCCTAAAGACGCACATTTGCACTCCAAAGGCATTAGCTAAACTATTTTCATAGCAGCATTATTCATAATAGCAAGAACCTGGAAACAACCTAGATGAAGAACGGATTAACAAACTGTGGTACATCTACACAATGGAGTACTACTCAGCAGTAAAAAAAAAAAAAAAAAAAAAAAAAAAGATATCCTAAAATTTGGAGGCAAATGGATGGATTTGGATAATAGCCTCCTGAGTGAGTTATCACAAACACAGAAAGATAAGCAGGGGGTGTATTTACTCATTAGTAGACTTTAAACAAAAAGCAAAGCATGTCCAACCTGCATACCATAAGCACTGAACAGCTTGGGTTCTGAAGCACCTTGGAGAGGCACCTTGGAGCCTGTTCCCTACATAGGAACACCTGTGGTGGAAATATTCTCTGTATGATGTAAATAAAGTAACTTGTTTGGCCTATATGGACCACCATAGAAGTGGGTAGAGAATCAGAGAACAGGCAGATAGGAGAAGGGTGGAGTTAGTCAGTCTCATTCTGACCCCTGAAGAAGAATCATGTAAGGAACACAGGTGAGCTGCAGTCACGTGGCAGACAGATTAATGGAAATGGGTTGAATTAAGATGAAAGACCTAGCTAGTAATGTGCTTAAGATATGGGACAAACACTATAAAGAATATATGTGTCTGATTCATTTCTTAGGGGGATAAAGCTTCTGTGGACCAGATACAAACCTCTGGCCTAAACAGGCCCGGGAAAACTTTTTACAACAGATGGCATCCCAACTTGGGTTGAACACCCACATAAAGCCTGAGAAAGTTTAAAAAGATTAAAAAGCATTCTAGATCACTGAAACAGAGCCAATAGTGGCTTTCTGAATTGTGTATTTGAATTGATTTATGGTACAGAGACAGCATGGTGTTCAGGTGGAAATTTAAAAATGGCGCGTTCACGGCACACAGCTTAAACTCATACGTTTCATGGAAGGCTTGACATAAGTGTGACTGATTTAAGGTTTTTGCTTATAGTGAACAGAAAGGAAATAGTTAAAAAAATTTTTTTGGTAGCAGCATTTCCTGAGTCTGCTTTGTTTGCTAGCAGCAAGAGAGATGCAGAGGGCCCCTCTGCCATATTGAAAAGCCGCCAAAAGTGGTGGAGTCAGCAATTAAAGTGATACCGACAATTTAAAAGCTCTTTGGGTTGAAAAATGATTAAGCGCTGACTTTTTTGGGGGATCATATCTATTTGGTGTTTTAAGCTTCTTGTATCTTTATAGGCATTTCCTTCTTCAGGTTAGGGAAGTTTTCTCATATGATTTTATTAAAAACATTATCTGTACCTTTGAGCTGGTATTCTTCTCCTTCCTCTATTCCTATTATTCTCAAATTAGTACTTTTCATAGTGTCCCTGATTTCCTGAACATTTTGAGTTATGGCTTTTTTAATTTTACTATTTTCTTTGACTGATATATCTATATGAGCTACTGAGTCTTCCACTTCAGAGATTCTATCTTCCATCTCTTGAACTCTGTTTGTTATGCTTGAATCTGTGGTTCCAGCTTTTTTCTTCAGGTTTTCTATTTCCATCTTTGCCTCATTTTGTGCCTTTTTATTGCTTCTATTTCAGGTTTTATTTCAGCTTTTAGTTCCTGGCATGTTTCTTTCATAGATTTGTTCATCTCTTCCAATTTTTTGTTTGTATTTTCTTCTATTTCTTTAAGGCTATTTTTCATATCTTCTTTGAGAGCTTCTGTGATCATCAAAAAGGAATTGTTGATGTTGCTTCCTTCTGTTTCTTCTTCATTGCTCAGTTCAAGTCTTGTATTTGTAAGACCACCACACTCTTCTGGAGTTACCATGTTGTTCTTTGTATTATTATGTAATTTTTTGCAATGACATTTGCCCATGGCTTCAGTGGTTCACTATTAGATGGGTCCTGGTCAGTTGTGGCACTCGGGCTTGTGTGACTCCTCTCACCAATCTGGGCAGGGTCTGAGTCTGTCCTTCAGGGACTCCTGTAGTTATCTGATCGCTCAGTTTGAGATTGAGGTGGGTAGCCATGCAAATTCCCTCAGCAGCAAATGTGGGTATGGTGAGAGGCAGACTCTATCTGCCCCTGCCACAGAGTGCGCTGGGACTCTGCAGACAGTACCTGGTCCGGGAAGCGGATCCAGAAGTGATGGGAGCTCAACTCTCCCTCCCTGGCTGGGATATAGGCGCTTGGGCCTGGTGAACCCTCATCGCCTCTGAGCAGGGTCTGAGTCTGTCCTTCAGGGACTCCTGTAGTTATCTGATAGTTCAGTTCAAGATCAAAGTGGGTAGCTGTGCAAATTCCCTCAGCAGCAGCTGTGGGTATGGTGAGAGGCAGACACTATCTGCCCGTGCCACAGAGTGCACTGGGAGTCTGCAGACAGCACCCAGTCCCAGAAGCGGATCCAGAACCGATGGGAGCTCAACTCTCCCTCCCTGCCTGGGATATAGGCACTTGGGCCTGCAACCTACAAAATGGAAAAGATTTTCACCAACTCTACAAGTGATAGAGGACTGATCTATAAGATATATAAAGAGCTCAAGAATCTAGAGCCCAAAACCTTGAATAATCCAATCAAAAAATGGGGTACAGATCTAAAAAGGGAATTCTCACCAGAGTAACTACAGATGGCTGAAAGGCACCTGAAAAGGTGCTCTTCATCTTTAACCATCAGAGAAATGCAAATCAAAATGACTTTGAGATACCGCCTAACACCTGTTAGATTGGCTAAGATAAAAGGCACAGATGACAGCCTATTTTGGAGAGGATGTAGAGCAAGGGGAACACTCCTCCATTGTTGGTGGGGATGTAAGCTTGTTCAGCCACTTTGGAATGCAATATGGC
>PVIH01000774.1:215375-298521 GCA_004025045.1 Sigmodon hispidus
CAAGGACCCAGCAATACCACTTCTGGGTGTATACCCTAAAGAGGCACATTCACACTCCAAAGGTATTAGCTCAACTATGTTCATAGCAGCATTATTTGTAATAGCAAGAACCTGGAAACAACCTAGATGTCCCTCAACTGAAGAATGGATTAACAAACTGTGGTACATCTACACAATGGAATACTAATCAGCAGTAAGAAAAAATGATATCCTAAAATTTGCAGGCCAATGGATGGATTTGGAGAATATCCTTCTGAGGGAGGTATCACAATCTAAGAAAGATAAGCAGGGGATGTACTCACTCATTAGTGGTCTCTAAACAAACAAACAAGATAAAAGGCCAAGCATGCCCAAGAAGCAAACCACAACCACTGAACAGCTTGGGATCAGAGACACCCTGAACTGATCCTTCGGATCCCACTCCAACTATAGGAACATCTGACTCACTCTTGAGGGAGGGGGCACAAAACTGGATTTGCCAGAAGTGGAGACTGATCCAAGCATTATTGGGTCAGTGGGATCATAGGACTGTCGGCTCCCTGCCCAGGCAGGGGATGGGGAGTTGCAGAGTACAAAAAATGACCTGATGTGGTGGGAGGGGGAAGGGACCTTGAATAAGGATATACAGGGATGAAAAAAAAATTCAGAGGGAAAGCTGAACACAAAGTAAATATATGTATAGCAATCTTATTTGCATTATCACCCTTGATAAGTCATGCTTATGATTTTTATCTTCTTTATAGTTATTGTTAACTTATCAGCATTTTAAATTCATTTTACTGTTTTACTTGATAAATACAAAATAAATAAAAAAATTCAAAAAAAAGAAAAATGATTAAGAATTCTCAATAAAACAGATTTAGACTCACAAAACCTCTAAACGGGGTACAGTATATGTAAAATACACATAGGTTTCAGAGAGAGAGAAAAAAAGGGTAAAGAAAGCCCTTTAAGAAAGAGAAATAGAAATAAAGATAGATTGAAGGCCACATAAAGATAACAGATAAACCAAGAGTCTGGATTATCGTTACTGTGTTTTCTTTTAATTTTTTAACTTTTAGAGCTAACTGCAGAAAGATAATTGATTGCTAAGGCTTCTAAGTTAAACAAATACATATACTTTAAAGATATCTTGACTTTGAAATCTGTTTAAAAGAATATGTTGCTTGGGAAAAGAGTTTCTGTTTCTGTTTCCACAGAAGATCACAAACTGTGGATTGATTCTAGGCCACCTGAACATTCTCAGCTTCCAAGAAGCCAGTTGAGATGATCCAGCTTCAAGACCCCGTGAGATCAACAATGTCCTTTGACAGCAGAAAGTAGTAAAAGAAAGAAAGCTACATCCAATTTTCCCAAAATATTGCTTATCAATGTTTGTTTTCATTATAAATGGTTAATGGTCATAGTCAATCTTTAAAAAAAAAAAAAGGGGTGAGAGGAGGATATGAAATAGAAATGATTAGAAAAGATAAGTGGATTTTGATCTATTGATATAAAGTTAAGGTCAATTTTGTTATGCTGTATAGATTTTTCGACTCTTGATTAAGCTATGATGATGATGTAACTCATTTGGAATTATAATGTGTAATTGAGAAATCCAGATTAATAGTCATCTATGATAACCAAACTTATGATCATGTTAGTTAGGTTTTTATAGGTATACAAAGATATATTTCAGTTAGATAGGTAGTCTTTAAACACTTCAAAGACATGCAGAATATGGCATTTATAGTATTTTAAGTACTTAGACTTTTCTGGTCAGTGAGACAGGTCTGCTCCTGGCAGCACCAATGTATTTCAGGAAAATGATGGGCATTGAAGAAAATTTACTTTGTGGCAACAGTTAGCCACTGGACAAGAAACTGTTCTGGTACTGACTGCTTGATAGTATGCTGTATAAACTGGGCATGCAAGTTCCATAGTAAAGTGACTTCTGAACCTTGGCAGAACAAGCTGAGATGGTCCTTTGAGTTCCTGATTTGTAGAAAAAATTTCCAGGCATCCTTGTGGACAAAAGGAGAAGAGACTGATGGACTGTTTCTGTTTTCCTGTATCACTGAAAGGTATGTCAGAGACTTTGGGCCATAAAGGCTGAAGATGGTGCACCAACATTACAAAAGAACTTTGGGTGACTGTCTAGGCAGACAGGTGTCATCTCTGTCATTTTCTAGACTTTGGAAGTTCCTTGCACTTCCTGTTTATTTGTATAATATTATATCCTTCTGTGGTCTTTCATGTGGTTGAAGATTTAATAATTATAGGTATATTTCTTTTTAGTTTAAAAGGTGTATTAGATATGAAACTTTAGACTCACAATGATAAAGTAGATAATAGAATATTCTCTTTAAGTTTGTTAATTACAAATACGCTAGATATTGTGACTGTAATTCCTGCTTGAGAGCTCTTCTGTTGTAATTTTACTATATGGAAATTGAAACCTTCCTTTTTAATTGGACAGAAAAGAGGAAATGTAGTAGAAATGGTCTCTGTATGATATAAATAAAGTAACTGGTTTGGCCTATGTAGAACACCATAGAAATGGTTAGAGAATCAGAGGACAGGAAGGTAGGAGAAGGGTGGAGTTAGTCAGTCTCAATATGACCCCTGAAGAAGAATCATGTAAGGAACACAGGTAAGCCATGGGCCGAGACACATGGCAGACAGATTAATGGAAATGGGTTGAATTAAGATGAAAGAGATATCTAGTAATGTGCTTAAGATATGGGCAAAACAGTATAAAGTATATAAATGTCTGATTCGTTTCTTTGGGGGATAAAGCCTCTGCGGACTAGGTACCAACCTCTGGCCTAAAGGGCCCCGGGAAAACTTTTTACAACAAGCACCTGACCTAGTCTTGATGTAGGGATGAGGAAAGCAGAACTGCCTGGAGTGGATGCTGAACTAAGCCACCTTGGGACCTTGGGATATCCTGCCCTTGCTGGGGAAGAGATAAAGTGATAGGGAGAAGAGAAATTGACTGGGAGGCCCTGGAGTGGGAAAGGAGTTTGAACAAGGGAATACATGGGTAAAAAATATGACTTTATTCATAATATAAAAATCAAAAATGTAAAGTAGGAAACAAGTTCTTCCAAAATAAAAAAAATTCTGCCTATTAATCATCAATCCCAATGAACATGGATGAGCAAGTATCTCTATATTAAGGTGTAGATTTTTTGGCTATATGCTCAAAAGAGATAAATCTGAATCTTATATTGGACCTATTTTCAGATATTCTAGGATATGTTCACCAATATACAGGTAATCCACTTTCCCTTCATCCCTTCACTTGTTGTTTTAAAATGTGTCCAGACTTGTTTTCTTTAAGGGTCTGGCTACAGGGAGTTTAATTATATTTCAGTAAGTAAATAAGCAGCATGAATGAGTTTTTTTTCTAAATGAGGAGATCATAAGTGTAGGTATGAATCTGAGAGGATTGATAACTGAGTTTGATGGAGTTCATGATTTAAATCACCAAATAATATAAATGTATATATAATACATACTCACATAAATAATATATATATAATACACACTCACATATATACATACACATAATATAAATATTATCAATGCTGTATGGAGTAAAATAAAATGTCAAAAGATTTTAGTTTGGATTCCTCTAATGCTTAGGTGTGAAAGACATTTTAATGTGTTTTATAACCATTTGAGTTTCATCTTTTAATAACTTCCTATTTATTATTAGATCCTCTTTTCTGAGTATTTGTTTTCTAAGTATTCAGTATTTTACTTATTTGCATATTTTAAATATTAAAAATTTGCCAAGTATGTATTTGGTAAAGGTTTTGATTGTTTTGTATGGTACCTCTTAACTCAAATGATTGTATATTTGGTATATAGAAGCTTTAATGTTTCCCGAAGACCCAGAAATTGGAAACAGACAAGATGTCCATCAAATGAGGAATGAATAAAGAAAATATTGTACATTTACACAAAAAACATCATTTAGCTGACAAAAAAATTAAACTTTCAGAGGAAATGATGGAGATTGAAACAACTTTTCTGAGTAAGATAAACATGACCTAGAAAAACAAACTTGCATTTTTATCTTCTATGTGAGTATTAACTATTAAGCTTTAGATAGCTTTGTTTCACTCAAAATATGTACAGAGGTGTAGTAGCTAGTAAGGAATCAGAGAAGAGAAAGGAATTTTCTACAAAAGGGAAAATAATGTATATTATAAAGGCTAGAAGAGAAAATATAAATGGAAGTTAAGTTTGGGGCATGAGAATATGCAGTAATAGAATACTATTTCAGTGTATTAATTTCAATAAATGTAAATACAAATGTTCACGCACATATGTACACACACACATACACTAACATAAATATAGAGGTTCAGTGCTACTTGATAATCACTTTTGCTGTCCTGCACAATATACCCTGCCCATTGCATATTAATAATTTTCTTAAGTTTATACTAGAATTACTAAAATTTCTTCCATAATTTTTCATAATGGAAAAATACTGAACAATCATACAGACTGATAAATTAATCTATATTCAACTTACATCCCTATTAAAGAATGAAAAAAGATAGCTTTTATTTTACTACCCTGTCTATTTTATTATCATATCTTGAAATTAATAATGAGAAATATTATTTAATTTTCTGAGTGTTGCAATTTATTATTAGTTTATTTATATGTATAGTTTAATGTATTACACAATATATTATGAATGTGTAAGTTCATCAATAATTCTTATGTTACTCAACATTGTAGCTATTATCTAATTTAAATCAGCCTTTTATACTATATAAATTTACCAATTTAAATACTCAGAATAAACTATTATTGTAGTTTAATTTTTAGGAGAAATCACAGAAAACAAAATAAATTACCTTGAATTATTTTTTATTTTACCCATGAAGTCAAAATATGTGAGCCATGTATTTAAAATTTTATTCGTATAATTTTTAACAATGTGTACAGTTTTGCTTGTGTATATATGTGCACATGAGTATAGATGCCTGTGGATGTCAAAGACATCAATTACTCCAGATCTCCAATTATAGACAGTTATGAGAACACTAATATGATACTGGTGCTAAAAAAATGAATCCTTTATTCTAAGATCAATCTAAGCTCTTTAACACTGAATCATCTCTGCCTTGCAGTCATATTTTTAGTAACATTCGCACCACTGTTTCCCCTCCCTACTTTCTTCCCAGTCATCCTGCTGCTCTCTCCCCATCCTCCACACCCATCCATTCCTCAGATTTCTCAAGAGGATAAGGACTTCCAGGTTGAGTCAATGCATTCTGGCATATCTAGTTGAGGTAGAACCAATCCCCTACTCCTAGTATTAAAGCTGAGCAAGGTGTTCCTTTATAGGGAACCGGCTCCAAGAAGCCAGTTCATGTACTAGGAGTAAATTCTAGTCCCATTGCCAGAGGTCATATAAACTGCCCAAACCATTTGTCGATCATCCACACTCAGAAGAATTAGTTCAATCCCATGAAGGTTCACCAGCTGTCAATCAAGAGGTAGTGAACTCCCAGTAGCTCAGGTCATCTGTCTCTGTGGGTTTCCCCATCACAATTCTAATCACTTTGCTCTTATAATTTCTCCCCCCTCCCTCACCTGAGAACTCAAACCAGTGCTTAGCTGAGGATCTCTGCATCTGCTTCTATTAGATGTCATTTAAAAGTTCTATGATAATAAGTATGGTCATTAATTTAATTACAGGAAAAGGCCACTTTAGGCACCCTCTCCACTATTGCTTGGAGTCATAGCTGGGGTCACTTCGGGTACTTGAGTAATTCCCTAGTGCAAATTTCTCTCTAATCTTACAATGACTCCCTCTATCAAGGTATTTAATATGTTATTCTCTCTCTTTGTCCCTCTTGCAGCTTAACCATCACATTATTTTATGTTCTTTTCCACCTTCCCTTACCCTCTTTGCCCTATGATTCCAATTTACTCAGGAAATCTCTATTTCCCATTTTGAAAGACATTCCTGCATGTCTTTCTTGCGTTTCTTCTTGCTACATAGTTTCTAAGGGGTTGTGAATTGCTGCCTGGTTTTCTTTGCTTTAATTGTAAAGTCTACTTTTGAGTAAGTATATAACATGTTTGTTTTTCTGCTCCTTTAGAAAATTAAAATCAATATGCAGGATTATTTTTTTCTAATTCGTCAATTTGCATGCAAATTTCAGCATGTCACTTTCTTTTCTGGTGAATAGTACTCCATTCTGTAAATGTACCACAACTCTATTCATTCTTTAGTTGAGGGGCATCTAGGTTGTTTTTAGGATCTGGCTACAACAAAACAAGAATGCTGCTATACACATATTTCAGCAAATGTCCTTAGGGTAAATATGTGCATCCATTGGGTATAGGCCCATTAGTGGAACTACTGGACATTGAGTAGATTTATTCCCAGTTTTCTGACAATCGGCAATAGTAATTTCCAAAGTAGCTTTACAAATTTAAACTCCCACAAGCAATGGAGGTATGCTCTCCTTACTCCACATTCCTTCCAGGATAGGCTGCTATTTGTGTTTTAATCTTAGTCATTCTGAAAGTAGATAATATCTTAAAGTTGTTTTGATTTGGTTTCTCTGATGGCTAAGGATGTTCATCAATTTTTTAAATCTCTTTTTCTGACAGTCATTTGTTATTTTTCTGTTTAGAATTCTATATTTAGCTCTGTATCCCATGTTTAGATTGGATTATTTATTTTCCCTATCTCTTGTTCTTGAACTCGTCATATATTTTAGAGATCAACCCACATTTAGATTTACTAAAATTAAATTAACCTTCATAATGCCAAATGGGTTAAAACATAAAATCTTTCAACATGTCCATTAGGAGAATATATCCATAAGATTGTATTTGTCTGGGGAGTCTTACAATCCTTCTATAAACAATGAGACACAGATTTAGCAAATCTTTTCAAAAACATTAGTTCCCTTGAAAACAAAATCCACAACTCTGAATACTCTGAATATGTAGCAACACAATACCCCTACTGAAAATAGACTGACCTAACAAATGTCATGATGAAAATAGTCATTGTATTTTGGCAATTATCAGACTACTCTTACTCAGCTACTCATCTTCGGTTTATAGCAATTATTTCGAACTGTGGTAGTCTCAGCTATACACTGTTGTCTCACAAGTGAGAACATTTTCTACTAGATGTTTCTGTCTTATATAATTATGAAACAACTTTATAGAAATAAAACGAATTGCATTATAAAATTTAGCACACAAAATTAGGTTTTGAAAGTGGCTTGTTTCTATTATATTAGATAACATAAATAATGTATTATCTATACTATACTAGTATAATTAAACTTTTTTTATTCTAAATTATAGCTTCAGAGATGTTTTCCAGGAAAGTCTCTATAAAATCAGTTGTTGACTTTAATAAGGTTTTAATAGAAAAAGATATTTTACTTAGAATTTGGCTGCCTATCTCAAAATATAAAAATGTATTGTAAGAGATAATTATTTTAATTTTAATTTTAATGATTTAATGTACAATATTGAAATACAAATACTTTGATATAAATTAGATAACTTTGACACATACATAAACTTTTTTACACTAAGTAACAGTAAAGTTTGTTTCATGACAGAAGGACCTGTGTTTGTTTTCAGTAAGCCTTTGTCATCCCTAGAAAGCAGACATCCCTTGACCTGCCTCTTATGACAACAGACCAGAGAAAATTTCCACTGCAGCTGATGAAAATAAAAACAAATGGAAATACTTACTTTGTTCTACCTTCTTTTTGTTCTAAATGCAATATTTAGAAGCATATGATTAGTTCTATCAGGACCATTTTCAATTTATGATATACTGAGTTTTACTACTTATGTATGGATTTGCTGTTGATTGATAATTGAATGATTTGCTTATTTTTGTTTCTTTTAAATTAGGATAAAGGCAAGTGTTATGATGCTGTGAAAGTACTATAAATGAAACAAAAAAGAATTATAGCTTTATATCTATTTAAATGTAATTTGATAAATAATTATTCAATTATGGGAACAAAATATGGGCTCTTGAAATGGCCAGTCTTACCAACTAGACTATTTTCCCTGTTCAATTGTCAATTAGACTTTATTTAAGATCTTACTGAACCAATAAACTTGGCCTCAACTTGAGCTTATCCTACTTCCGTAAATAGAAAAACCTTTAGGAAGCCTTGGACGACAATTCAACCACACATTAACCTCTTTATCTTAATAGACAAGTTGAAACATAATTGATTTATATTTCATTTCAGCTTTTTATGTCTCATTGAATGAATTCAGACATTACTTTTATGAAAAGTGGGAAATTGCTCAGAAAACAAAACTACAAAGTAAGTGAAAAACACGTGGCAATTTATTTTGGCCAAAAATGATTTCAAATTTCAATAACAAATGTGAATTCTACAAATAAGTTCATTCTAGACACTAGACTGCAACTTTAATGGCCTTATAACAAATTAGCACATTCAAATTTTCTTTTTTTTTACGAAAAAGACAGAAAATATTGAATTCTATTTATTTTCTTCAATATAGTAAGTGATTTAAATATAGTATACTTTAAAAAAAAATTATAATTGTTCACTAAATATTTTAGAGAAAGAATGTTTTCTAAAAATACTAAAAGACAAATATTTATCCATCACTCAAATAATAAATAAAAAATTAGCAAATTATAAAATCAATTTTGGAATATAAAAGCAATAGTAAAATTATAGCAATAAAAACTTATTGAAAGTTCTTTGATATGGCATGTTATTGTCATTCATTTTTGTAACTAATTAAATGTTAAAAATTGAAAATATGCATGAGGTTTTTTTACAACATATGCTAGGATATAGAAAGTTTAATGAAAAAATATAATAAGATAAATATTATTAAAAATGGTTATGGTTAAATAAAGATGCTATATTATATGCAGTTAGTTATAATAGCTATATTATATGCAGTTAGTTATAATACCTATATTATATGCATCAATCACTTCCCACAAAATATAGTATAATAAAACCTAAGACTCAATCAATATTATAACCAGTCACTAAATGTTAAAATATGCATATTTAGAATTAAAAGTAAGTATAATAACATAATACACATTTTGGTAATATCAATGCCTGTCATTTTTATATGCACCATTAAAAAATGATTATAATATAATGATCAAAGCTACATATTTTGTATGTACTTAAGATATA
Organism: Sigmodon hispidus; assembly: GCA_004025045.1. Lineage (NCBI taxonomy): Eukaryota > Metazoa > Chordata > Mammalia > Rodentia > Cricetidae > Sigmodon > Sigmodon hispidus. The sequence continues at coordinate 224,576 of PVIH01000774.1, forward strand.
CCTAAATAAACCTGACCAAATTAAATCAATGCAAAGTAATGTCAAAGATTGTAATAGTAAAATAAGGAAAGTTAAAAAGTCAAATTGTTCATTTAGGACAAGGTGTAATTAATGAAGAAAGCATTCAAGGAGACAGAAAACATCATTTTATATTGATACAAAATAGTATGTACAATGAAAATATCACAATCATAAAATTTTATGAGCTATATAACAGAGCATTAAAGTATATTAAGCAGAAAGTGTTTGAAATTTAGTGATACAAACACAGTATACTTGATTTTAGCTTATAATTATCTTCCTATAAAATGCAAAATTCTAAAATGCAGTCAACCATGTTTAGAATTGCAGCTCAAGCAGAGAAACAAGTTAGATAAAAACTAAAAAACAGATATGCAAATTTTACTTTTCCCTTTTTTATTTTATTCAAAGAGAAGATATGTGTAAAATATATATTGAGAGATCTCTGGGATAAGAAATATTAAGCACAGTGTTTAGGCATTCACATGATGTTTTTCTCAGTAAAATGCATACGAAAGTATAAACAATGTTTAATATCATATGCTAAAATATTAGTGTATAAAGAAGATTAAGGTAGTTTGATCAGGACTATGTTTAGCTATATTGAAAAATACCTTGTTCTATAACATAGAAGCATTTTAACATTGCTACTTATCTATGAGCTCTTTAATTTTTAAAAAATATCATGACAGAAGTGTTGATCTTTTATTTTCTGAAACAATCTTGGCAATATACTATTAAAATTTTCTGACAACTTATGGATTGTCAATTACACTTTCATTCATTTGTTTCTTTGGGAACACATCTATATCTAATCAATTTATTCATAAATATATCCATTTTCTACATGATGATTTTCTTCATGGATTTATGCAGATTTGGGCACTTTATATTGTTCTCTTTAATTATGTATTGTTGGATTATGCTCCATTTAACAAGTTATTGACCAATACAGTTTCTCAAGATAAAAATTTTCTTTCTTCATTCGCATAAACGACAGTCTCTGCTGGATGAGAGGGGATGGTGTACGGCAGGTTTACCTGGAGAGGAGTACACAGCATGTGCATGCAGTTTGGTTCCAAAGGGATGATTTGATTCAGTTTTTCTATGTCTTATCATCATATTTTTTTCTTTTATTAATTCTTTGAAATTTTTATTTAATATGTTTAGTTGTTATATTTACTCCCAACAACCAATTCTTCTATTTCCCACTTCTTACTCCCTACCCACTCAACATTTGTGTCATTTGTTTTTGTTATTTAATGACCATCTTTTTAGCCTAAATATTCTTGGATATTTGGATTTCCAATGAGGTGATATACACTTTTAGAGAAACTGTCTCTCCCCTTCTCAGTGCCTAACAATTGGCAATGGTTTCATGGCTTTATCATAGACTGTGTATAGAAGTACCCTCTCTGTTATGTGATCTGTTCTGCTTCTACTTTCATTAGTTTTGTGCATTCTCTCAAATGCTGTGATTTTATATGTATGCCTACCCTTTTTGTATAAAATACACAGTCTCATGTAATAATTTTTCTATCTATGACTCTTGCACTTTTTTTCATCTCATTTACACTGATTGCTGGTGCCTGGGGGGGGCATTGTTGATGCATATACATCACCTTAAAAGCTTGTATTTTTGTATTGTCATCTTCTCAGCACACATAAAAGTCATTGTGTTAATCACCATTTACTGCAAATAATTTTCTCAGAAGAAAGTTGATTTATAAATATAAAATTAAGTCATTACAAGCCTGTCTGATATCACATACTTTAACAGCATAATGGGAAGACTTTCTTCAGAGCCATGTCCCAACTGGCAGTAATTGTCTAGAAGATAATTCTGCTGGTTATGGGCTATATATTGTGCAGCAAGACTTTTAAATACAATAACAGTAATTGGTTCTTTACTCTAATGTCTTCCATGGTACCAGGGTATCATGTCATGTCTTGCCATAAAGGCATTATATCTCACAGCATTAAACATTAGCTATTATTGATGATTGTATGTTTCCACCAAAAAAATGTGCCAATCTGTCTGATGCTAAAGTATCCATATTTAGTGATCAAAAGCAAAGAGAAGCTGTGAGATTTGGGGTAATGGTACATGTCTCTGTTTTTAACACCTAGAAAGTTCATGTCTAGGGCTAGACATCAACACGGTCTAAAAAGAACAGTGCAAGTCCACTCTGTGGTATACAACAGTACCCTGCTACAAAAACAATCAAAAAAACCCTCCAAAACCTAAACAAAAATGAAATACCCAAAATAGCTGAGTCATCTTGAATGTGATTGGTGTGTGTGTGTGTGTGTGTGTGTGTGTGTGCGTGTGTGTGTGTATACAATAAAATTTATTTTATCTCAAACATATATACTGAATTTTTAACATGAGATATCACCTAATATGTTTGTATTCTGTGACAGGCTCTGTAGAAATGCAATTAATGTTATATTTGGTAAGCAGTGTAGAGTCCTAATCCAAGATTTTTTTTTGTCCAACTTTTATTTCTGGTCATGTGACAAATACACTGGCCTAAAAATTTTAATAGGAAAGGGGTTTATTTTGTTTACTGCTTTAGGTCATAATCTATTCTTGAGAAGGTGTCAAACAAAAACTTAATTATATTTTTTTCACATTTAAATCATGAGCAGAAACAGAATAAATGCCTCCATAATTGTTTGGTTTTGCCTAGCATTGTCCTTTTTTATACTGTTAGGATTCATGGTTCTGTTTAGTAAATTTCAGTTTCTAAAACTAGACATGGTCTACTAAGACCTATAAAATCCCCCATAGAAACTTGACAAATTTGTTTTTATGTAGACTATTTTCTTATGTGATTCTAGGTTGTATTTAAGTTTATAGTTAGAACTAACAAGGGAACTCTAGGCTCATCATTTGCTAACACACAAGAAGGTAATTTTCAACAAGCCAAAAAAAAAAAAATATGGTGTTACCAGGAATCAAATGCTCTGCCACAAAGGATCCTTCATTTCAAAACCATAAACCTATATTATTTACAATAATCACGGTGTGATAGTTTTTTTGGCTACTGAAGATAACCATATACATAGTTATGAATTTGTCCTATAACCAGGGTTAACATGAATATGCATGCATATTTATAAGTAAAGAGTTTATTCCATTATAAATAGCACTTAAGAGAATTGTTACACACTGACTCACACCAGGCCATAATATTCTATTAAAACATGTCTAATCATGATTTTTTCACACAGGTTATCAACAGTTATGAAAAGCAATTAAGATAGTTGCCTAAGCACATAATTATTCCTGTCCTAAATTGGAAGCCTTGAATATCATAGGTGAATGCCTTCTATGTTTTCTTTTTTAAAGATTTTTTTTTTTAGTTATTTCACATCCCAACCACAGATCCCTTTCTCATATTTCCTCCTACTTCTCGCACAACTCACCTGTCTCCTTCTCCAAAATGACAAGACCTTCCATGGGAATTCAGCAAAGCCTAATGCATTCAGATGAGGTAGATCAAACACGCTCCCCAACCCCTGCCACCTCAAGACTTGAAATGCTTCTTACCACAGGTGATAGGGTCCAAAAAACTAGATCATGCATTAGGGATAGATTCTGATCACACTGCCAGGGTTCGCTTAAACAGATCAAGCTATACAACTGTCTCCCTTATGCAGAGGAACTAGTCCAGTCCCTTGCAGACTCCATAGCCGTTGGTCTAAAGTTCATGATTACCCACTGGCTAGGTTCTGCTATCTCTGTAAATTTCCCTCCAATAATCTTGACTCCACTCTGGTTCATATAATTTCTCTTGCCTTTCTTTGGCTGGTGCTTGGCTATGGACTTCATCTGCTTCCATAAGTTACTGGATAAAGGCTCTATGATGACAGTGATGATATCCACCAATCTCATTATGAGATAAATCATCATAGGCATGTGATCCAGCATTGCTAGTAGTCTAAGCTGGAGTCATCCTGTAGATTTCTGGGATCATCCATAGCAGAAGGTTTCTCCCTAACTCGATGATCTCTCTGTCTCTCTGTATGTATATATATATATATATATATATATATATATATATATATATATATAGAGAGAGAGAGAGAGAGATAAAAATAGATATATAGATATATAGATATAGATATATAGATATATAGAGATAGATAGATAGATAGATAGATAGATAGATAGATAGATAGATAGATCTTTCATTGCACTCCCATTCCATCACTACTTCAGATGGACCATAACACTCCCTTGTGTTTTCCTCCCTCATCCCCTCCTATCTATTGCTTCTCTTGCCCCCAGATAACTCAGAACTTACTTATTTCCTATTTCTGGAGCAATCCTTGGGTTCTTGTTAGGGACTTCCATGTAAGCTAGCTTTCCTAAAGCTGTGGATTATAGTCTGGTAATCCTTTGCATCTAATATCCACCTATGAATAAGTATATACCATGTTTTTCTGCAGCTTGTGCTTGTACCAAAGCATCTGTACAGACCTTGTACAGACCTGTACAAAGGAACATGTCATGTTGAAATTCAAGCAGGCAAGGCAATCTCTACCATAGCTCCCTTGAGAAACACAACTGGGGACTTATGTTTGTTTCCCTTTATGTATTCTAGAAGTCATTTTAAGCTTTCTTGGTTTTATGTGGATTTATATACTCTGTGATGGAATGACACATGTAATCAGAAGTCTCTCTTCTCCCCAATTGATCTTGTAGCCACTTTTCCCCAAATAAATACACAAAGGTTTATATTAATTGTAAAATATTTGGTCTATGGCTCAGTCTTGTTCTCTCTAACTTTTACTTTTAAACTAACCCATGATTCTTATTCATGTATAGTCATGTGGCTTGAAACTTCTTCTCTTGCTTCCTTTGAATCTGGCCAACATCTGATCTCTGATCTTCTGCTTCCCAAAATTCTTCTCTTCTGTTTGGCCCACCTCCAATTCCTGTCTAACTTCTGACCAACCAGCATTTTATCAAGCCAATATTTCTAGTGAAAAATATTTACAGTGTACAAGAGTATAGTCCCACAGCATAGCCCCTTTTAAAAAACAAGAACAAACTGTGGTACATCTACACAATGGAATACTACTCAGCAGTAAGAAAAAATGATATCCTAAAATTCACAGGCAAATGGATAGATTTGGAGAATATCCTCCTGAGTGAGGTATCACAATCTCAGAAAGATAAGCAGGGGATGTACTCACTCATTAGTGGTCTCTAAACAAACAAACAAACAAGAAAAAAATCCAAGCATGCCCAAGCTGCAAACCACAACCACTGAACAGCTTGGGATCAGAAACACCCTGAACTGACCCTTCAGACCCCACTCTAACTATCGGAACACCAGACTAACTCTTGAGGGAGGGGGGACAAAACTGGATTTGGCCAGGAGTGGAGACTGATCTAAGCATTATTGGATCAGTGGGACCATAGGACTGTCTGTTCCCTGCCCAGGGAGGGGATGGGGAGTTGCAGAGTAGAAAAAATGATCTGATGTGGTGGGAGGGGGAAGGGACCTTGAATAAGGATATACAGGGATGGAAAAAAAATTCAGAGGGAAAGCTGAACACAAAGTAACTATATATGCAGCAATCTTATTTGCATTATCACCCTTGATAAGTCATGCTTATGATTTTTATCTTCTTTATAGTTATTGTTAACTTATCAGCATTTTAAATTCATTTTACTGTTTTTCTTGATAAATACAAAATAAATAAAGAAAAAAATGAGAACACAAAATCTAATCTTTTGGTATAATTTTTTTCTTTACCATTACCTATAACAATTGTAACCAACACTGTAAAGAATAATAATCATCCATAGTCTATCATTTTTGGAACTGTGGGGATGGTACCCTAGTTTCCTAAAGATTCCTATAGTGATCCTGAAAAAATGTAGGATTATAGTCAACTTCTGACTGGAGTATTCTGTTAAACTGGGTCATGTCAGACAATCTCCTTGACGTTGTTCTGAATGTAGATCTCAGAGGATACTACAAAAGAGGTAGTCTAAATTACTGGATCATCTGTGCTATCCATTTCTATTTGAGATTTTTCAGGGGATCCTCCTTGATCAAACTTTATTTTCTTTAACAAATAGTAAATGCACAACCTCCTGTAAACAATTTTGGGAATCTTTGTGGGGGGATGTTTTTGTGTTGTTGTTGTTAAGTGACATCCAGAGCATTTGTTTTTCTGAGACTGAGTTACATCACTCAGAATGATATTTTCTAGTTCCATACATTCAAAAATGGTGCTGTTATAACTATATCTCAACATATAGAAGATCATAAATAGATCTACATCTATTGTCTGTCACAAAGCTAAGTACAAGTAGATTAAAAATATCAACATAAATCCAGTTACATTTAACCTGATAGAAAAGAAAGTAGAAAATAGCCTTGAATGCACTGGCATAGAAGACTACTTACTAATATAACAAGAACAGCACAGTTACTGAGAACAACAATTAATAAATGGAATCTCCTAAAATTGAAAAGCTTCTTTAAGGCAAAGGACAAGGTAAATATAATAATAGTACAGTATACAAAATGGAAAAAAAAAACCATTCACCTAAACCATATTTAAGAAAGGACTAATCTCTAAAATATATAAAGAACTCAGGAAACTAGACTTCAAATTACCAAACAGTCCAAAAATTAATGCTACAAAGCTAAACAGAGAATTGTCAACAGAATAATCTCAAATGGCTGAAAGATACTGAACAAATTGCTCAACACTCTTAGTCATTAGGAAAATGCAAATCAAAACAACTTTGAGATACCATCTTCCAGTTGTCACAAAAAGTAATATCAAACCATTGATGATAGTATATGTTGGAGAAGATGTGAAGAAAGGAAATACTTCTCTACTGCTGCTGAGAGTGAAAACTTGCACAGACACTTTACAGGTACTTCCGGAATACTGAGAATCAGTCCCAATAATAACACCCTCTGGCACATACCCAAAAGATGCTCATTCTTACAAGGACACTGGCTCATCTATATTCACAGAAGCATCATTTATAATAGCCAAAATCAGGAAACCATCTTTTAACAATTTTTATTTTGATTGTTTTCTAAGTTTATAGACAGTTACTAAGGAATGTCAGTCAGCTGTCACAACATTTATGCCTTGTAGATCTCACACTAAACATCATAAAAATTAAATTAAGAATTGTAAAATTGACATTTTTTTTCTTATGCAATGGCCAATTTTATTTAAGGTATTAGACAATTTATATTCTGAGGATTAGGCAAGGTTATATGAACAAAGTTCACTTGAGTTCAAGCTATATACAATCATAAGGACAACTCAAGCTTCCAAACATCATCTAAATAACAGAATAACAATGTGTAACCTAAAGCAAACCCACTACTGTTACTAAACCTGGGAAGGGCACAAAAGCACATTTCCCAAACAAATCCATGTTATGGTGGAACAGAGGTTATAAGACTCTTGTCTGTTTACTTGAAGTTTTTTTTTTCTTGAAAAAAAGGTTTCAAATATTCACTTCAGATAGCTTCATTCATGGACTACTATCTTCTTTGAAAACTAGAATTCAAGAAAGTTGAAACTTGTGTTAGGTGGAATTTTCCCTGTCCCAGAAGTTGTTTCCAAATTATCACATAGATACTTATATTAATTGTAAATACTTGGCAGAAAATCATAGTTATAGGAGTCTCTAGTCATGCAGAGGGGCAGGAGATGAATGTGCCATGCTAATAAAGGTACTGCCACAGGAAGAGCATAAATAAGGAATATGGGTTAACTTCAAATGTAAGAGCTAGTTATAAAATATATAAATTCTTATTTGGTTTATGCTTACTAGTAAAATTTTATATTATTAAATGTTATTTTGTATTATAAAACATTTTTGCTGGTTATCTACTTAATTTTTGAGTTTTTTATGTAATATTTTAGTGATTGGAAATTGGAAATTAAACATAATGAATCCCAGTAACATCACAGAAGGGGAAAATAAATCTCCTTAGATAAGGCCCCTTGAGAATTTGTAATATAATTGACTAAATAACAAGTAAATTAATGCATTCTAATTATTATTGTTTTAGAATTTCAATTACAACTCCAGAAAAATCTGAGGAAACTAACTTGCTCTTGCTTTGCTAAGCATTATCAGAAAGAAAAGAACCAGCAGCATTATTCACTGTAGTCTCTAGATACCATTTCACTGTTATCATTGACTAATTTTGTATTTTTTGTAATTATTCAAGAATTGCTTCCAAAATGATATTCTTTATCTAACATCCATTAAATAAACTAAAATGACTAGTGTACCTTTCTCTTTCATTTACCTTATTGTGTGGAGAACATTTTATCCCAGCAAAATTACTAGAAAAAAATACTATACCCAAAGATGAAGAACTACAGCCTATTACTATCTGTTAAAATATGGAGAAGCAAGCTTCTCCAGGGATGAGAAAAAGCTATTTGTTTCAAAGTAGCCATCCATAAACACATATTGCTATGAGTAAGCCTAAATGGATTCACTAGAAGAGGTGTGTGTGTGTGTGTGTGTGTGTGTGTGTGTGTGTGTGTGTGTGTAAACAATTTATATGTTGCATGTATGTGACAACAACTAAAGAAAAAGATTTGGGGATAGAGTGTGATTTTTAAGTTTTTATTATTTTCTCAAAAACATAAAGTAAGTATTTAAAAGAAAATATAACAGAAATACTTTCAAAACATCTTTATTATTTTTAGTAAACCTGCTAATTTTAAAGGCTTTCAACAAGCTCAGTGCATAGTTGGAAAAATGTTTCACTAAGTAAAGGTGATTACTCTGAAGAAAAAGGTTATAAATTTGATCTTAAAATCTATGTTTTTCAAGTATGCAGTGTGCATGCCACAACATATATAAGTATAACATAACCATATGAAGAGATAAATAAATAAATAAATAAATACAACAATAATTTTTTAAAGCATAAAAAAAATCTCAAATTGCACCTTTTCATGCTGTGGAGTATTGCTCAAACAACTTCCATTTATAAGACATAGGGCATATTATGGAGAAAGAACTAAAAAGAGAAGCAAGAAATTCAAGAAGTTTTCTGTGATATTGTCTTCTAGCAGTGTCAGAAGCTAAGCGCATAAAGTTCTAAGATTATGGTATCTAAGATGATCTGTACAATGACATCAACAATAGACATAGCCAAGTAGAGAGAGGAAAGAACAGGAGGCATCAATGCTAGACAAAGACCTAAAGGCGACTATGGGAGTAGTAGTCTTCTCAGTGGAAGAACACTCCAATTGCTGAAAAGCTTCAAATCCTCAGCTCCAAAAATATACATATGGGTAACATTATAACAACTGAATAAATTATATTTTGGAATATATATGTAAATACATATATACATCTAACAATAATTAATGAAAAAGTCATATTTCTTCTTTTTTATTTATTTATTTTATTTTACATAGAAATAAAAGAAGTTTATTTTTCCCCTTCCATATTTCTTGTATTTTGTAATATCTATCTATTTATCAACATCTATTACTATATAAAAGACACATTATTATTAAAATTTCTTTTAAAATATACAGCTTAGAGCTGAAATCAACACATTTGAAACAAAAAGAACAATACAAAGAATCAATGAATCAAAGAGTTGGTTCTTTGAGAAAGTCAACTAGATAGATAAGCCCTTATCCAAACTAATCAAAAAGCAGAGAGAGAGTGTCCAAATCAACAAAATCAAAAATGAAAAGGAGGACTTAACAACAGACCCCAAGGAAATCCAGAGAATTATCTGATCATACTTTGAAAATCTATATTCCACAAAAATGGAAAAACTAGAAGAAATGGATTAAATGAAGAACAGATTAATTACCTAAAAAAGGCTATAATTGTTAACGAAATTGAAGCTGACATTAAAAGCCTTCCCAAAAATAAAAGCCCAGGTCCAGATGGTTTCAGTGTAGAATTCTACCAGACTTTAAATTAAGAATTACTACCATTACTCCTCAAACTAATTCACACAGTAGAAACTGAAGGAATATTGCCAAATTACTTTTATGAGACCACAATTACCCTAATACATAAGCCACTCAAGGACGCAACAAAGAAGGAGAATTACAGACCAATTTTCCTCATGAATATTGATGCTAAAATCCTCAACAAAATTTTGGCAAACAATATACAACAATATATAAAAAAATATCATCCACCACGACCAAGTAGGCTTCATCCCAGAAATGCAGGGTTGGTTTAACATACAAAAAACTGTAAATGTTATCCATCATATAAACAAACTAAAGGAACAAAACCATATGATCATATCCTTAGACACTGAAAAAGCCTTTGACAAAATCCAACACTCCTTTATGATAAAAGCTCTGGCGGGATCAGAAACACAGGGACAATATCTCAATATAATAAAAGCCATCTACAGGAAGCAGACAGCCAGCATCAACCTTAATGGAGAAAATCTCAAAGCAATCCCACTAAAATCAGGAACTAGACAAGAATGTCCTCTCTCCTCTTATCTATTCAATATAGTTCTCAAATTTCTAGCTAAACAATAAGTGAACAAAAGGAGATTGAGGGGATACAAAATAAAAACATAGAAGTGAAATTATGTCTATTTGTAGATGATATGATTACATACATAAGTGATCCACAAAATTCTTCCAAGGACCTTCTATAGTTGATAAACACCTTCAGCAATGTAGCAGGATACAAGATTAACTCAAAGAAATCAGTAGCCCTTCTATACACTGAAGATAGAAGAGCTGAAAAAGAAATACTGAAAATATCACACTTTATAATAGCTGCAAATAAAAATAAATACCTTGGAGTAACAATAACCAAAGAAGTAACAGATCTATTTGACAAAAATTTTAAATCACTGAAGAAAGAAATTGAAGAGAATATCAGAAAATGGGAAGCTGAACCATGTTCCTGGATAGGAAGAATCAGCATTGTAAAAATGACAGCTCTACCAATGCAATCTACTGCTCAGATTCAATGCACTGCCCATCAAAATCCCAACACAATAGTTTTTTGGAACTTGAAAGAACAATACTCAATTTCATTTGGAATATCAGGAAAGCCAGGATTGCCAAAACAATTTTGCTCAACAAAAGAACCTCATGAGGCATCAACATCCCTGACTTCAAGTTATACTATAGAGATACAGAAATAAAAACAGCCTGGTACTGGCATAAAAACAGATTTGTGGATCAATGGAATGGAATTGAGGATCCAGACATTAACCCAAAAACCTATAAACACCTGATCTTCGACAAAGAGGCCCAAAATATTCAATGGAAAAAAATATAGTATCTTTAAGAAATGGTGTTGGCATATCTGGATGGTAGTGTGTAGAAAAATGCAAATAGATCCAAGTCTGTCTCCCTGCACAAAACTTAAATCTAAGTGGATCAAAGACCTCTACATAAACCCAGTCACTTCGAACTTAATAGAAAAGAAAGTGGGAAATACACTTCTACGAATTGGCACAGGTGATCACTTCCTAAATATAAGAGGAGTGGCACAGACACTAAGACCAACAATCAATAAGTGGGATCTCCTGAAGCTAAGAAGCTACTGTAAAGCCAAGGACACTGTCAATAGGACAAAACGACAGCCTACAGAAGGGGAAAAGATTTTCACCAACCCTCAAGTGACAGAGGACTGACCTCTAAAATATTTAGGGAATTTAATAAACTAGAGCCCAAAACCTTGAATAACCCTAATCAAAAAATAGGGTTCAGATCTAAAAAGGAAATTCTCAGCAGAAGAATTACAAATGGCAGAAAGGCACTTGAAAAAAGTGCTCATCATCTTTAGCCATCAGAAAAATGGAAATCAAAACAAATTTGAGATACCACCTGACACCTGTCAGATTGGCTAAGTTAAAAGACACAGATGACAGCCTATGCTGGAAAGGGTGTGTAGCAAGGGGAACACTCCTCCATTGTTGGTGGGAGGGTAAGCTTGTTCAGCCACTCTGGAATGCTGTATTGCGGTTTCTCAGGAAACTGAGAATCAGTCATCCCAAGGTCCCAGCAATACCACTTCTGGGTGTATACCCTAAAGATGCACAATCACACTCCAATGTCATTAGCTCAACTATGTTCATAACAGCATTATTTGCAATAGCAAGAACCTGGAAACAACCTTGATGCCCCTTGACTGAAGAATGGATTAACAAATTGTGGTACATCTACACAATGGATTAAGAAAAAAATGATATCCTAAAATTTGCAGGTAAATGGATGGATTTGGAGAATATCCTCCTGAGTGATGTATCTCAATCCTAGAAAGATAAGGAGGGGATATACTCACTCATTAGTGGACTTTAAGCAACAAAAGCAAAAAGCCAAGCATTCCCAAGCTGCAAACCACAACCACTTAACAGCTTGGGATTGTAAACACCTTGGACTGACCCCTTGGATACCACTCCCCCTACAGGAACACCTGACACAGTGTTGATGTTGTGGGGGGACTGGTTTTGCCAGGAGTGGAGGCTGAACTGAGCAATAGTAGGACCTTGCGACCTTGTGACGACCTGTCCATGGTGGGTATGGAGAGATGTGAAGAAGAGAGAATGACCTGATGTGATGGTGGGGGGATGGGACCTTTAATAAGAATATACAAGGGTAGAAAATGTGACTTCTTTATTCATAATAATAAAAAAATCCTGAAAAACACAGCTTCAAATTTAATAATAGTTATAGTTTGTTCCCATGTAGACATATTAAATAATGAAAATAACTGTTCTTTATGTCTCTTTTCTCTAAATTACATGGAACAAAAAATAAGATCTAATGCACCTCAAACCAGATTAGGATTAGGGTTAGGGTTAGGGTTAGGGTAGGTCACTGTTAATGCCCACGGATGCACTATGGCCACCAGAAATTCCTGCTATGCAACACTTCTACAGACAAACAGAAGTGGGTTTTTTTCGTTGTTGTTGTTTTTCGTTTTATTATTTATTCATTTCTGTGCCTGTCTGTGTGTTTGTGTGTATTTTAAATCACTTTATTCATCCATCATCTTTCAATGAAATATATAATATTTTTGGTTGAAGTCCACTAATGAGTGAGTACGTCCTCTGCTTATCCTTCTGGGTTTGTGAGACTTCATTCAGAAGGATATTGTCCAAATCCATTCATTGGCCTGTGAATTTTAGTATATCATTTTTTTTTCTTACTGCTGAGTAGTACTCCATTGTGTAGATATGAAACAGTTTGTTAATCCATTCCTAAGTTGATGAGCATCTAGGTTATTTACAGTTTCTTGCTATTACCAATAATACTGCTATGAACATAGTTAAGCTAATGCGTTTGGGGTATGAATGTGTGTCTTTAGCATATATGCCCATTAGTGATATTGCTGGATCCTTGAGAGATTGATTCCAAGTTTCAAAAAATAAAATAAAATAAAATAGAGTTATAAGAAGAAAACAAAGAAATATGTAACAATGCCATTGTGTAGAATGAATAGTTCTGAGATAAAGAAATTTAAAAAGAAAAATAGTTCAAATATGAAAAATTGTAAAGAAAGGAGATGAAAGAAACACACCCTGTAATTATATTATATTCTCAGTATAAAAGGAATGATAAAAACATGTATATAATGAAAGGTAATTCATAAAAGACTCAAAATATTGGCTTCCATTTTATTATCCATATGTTCTCCATGGTGCTGAAAGTAACTTGTTATTTTTTTGAAAAATCCCCATGGCAACTTGCCTTATATAATTCTGCTATATGTTATTAGTAGAACTCACATGTAAAAGGATAAAATTGACTTAGTGAACCTGTCCTCTGACCTCCATATGCATCCTGTGGCACTCATATTGACACATACATGCCCCAACAAACACACATACATGCGAAATACATTAAGTCTCTTTTATGTTTGTATGCTAGAGCAAATTTCATAACAAAATGAAATAAAAGATAATTTTCTCAAATAATTTTTTGATTATAATTGAGAATCCTAAGGGTTGCAAAGTTGTAATTTGGTATATTTTATTACTAATTTTAAAATTTCATTATTAAAGATATTGGTTTTTCATAATTGTTTTATTACATTTATTAATCACTTAGATGAAAATGATTTCAAAGGAAAAAATACTGGGTAGCAGAAGTAAAGTATTCTCATTCTCATTTGTAACTTCCAAAGGATACAAAATTATTTAATCTATCCAGCTCTATAGATAAGCAGAACACATTTTTTTTTAAGAATGTAAGTCCTTAACTATGCAATGTTGAGACAGAAACTGTCAAACCAGAGCTCCCGCATCATCTTTCAGAAGCAATATTTTATTGCAGAGCCAGAGCATCATGATTCAAACATACATTTTCTACATTAAAATTTAACTGACTATAAACATTTTGTGGGAAATAGTGAATTACATAGGATACTAGCAACTTCATAAGTGAAGGAAAACACTTATCTACATTTGTTTACCATATAAGGAAAAATCAGGACCTCATCCCAGGGCTGACACTGAGCTCTCTATTCTGAAAACTCTTTTAAAAGGAAAAGAAATGGAAAGTGTGGTGTGCTGTCAGCATCAACCCTGGAGTAGGACAAATAGCATCTGCCAATGATGTTTTATTACATAATCAAGCATTGGAATTTTCCTCAGAGGACTCTGCTGCAGTTGCTATGGATACAGTTAGAAAGTAAAAGCAAATTTCCAAATTTCAGGGAATTTGTATTTACATATGGGAAGAATAAGAAAAGCAGAATACAGTTAGATGCAAATTTTCCCTCATAGAGAGCATGCCCAATCAATGAGAATTAAACCCGTACTCAGTCTTCACATTATAATTATCAATCTGACCAAATCAAAAGGCAATGCTGCCCTCCCATAGCACACATGTTTAATCATTGACAGATACAGGGAAAGTTTCAGGGGCAATTACAGGAATTAGAAAATCTATATCACATTTGGAATAAAGTTTTAGAAGGTGGCCTAATGAAACACATTTTGTTCAATCAATACAAAGCAGCAGGGGTAGAGCAGGCTAGTGATTCTACCCCTGCATTCTGATGTAAATTATGGGGCTTGCTGTGCAAAGCCTTCCCTAAGTCTTTACATTTCAAAGGTGTAGAAACTAATCAGACTTTATTTTTTTTCTGAAAATGACAATGAAAATTGAACATATTCATTTAGGAAAGAGAACAAACAAATTAAAACAGCAGGTAAGCTGACTCTAGAACGGAACTAGAATTGTGTAATTTTTTTACTTTTATTCATTTTATTTTATAGAAGAAAGAGTTTATTTGGAGCTTACAGTTTCATAGGGTTAGAATTCATAACCATCATGGTTGGGGCATGGCAGCAGGCATGGAAATGTAGCTGTGGCTGAGAGTTTTCATATTAATCCATAAGCATGAGGCATAGGAAAAGAGATTCAGGTCTTCTGAAACCTCAGAGCCTACCTGCTAGTGACACACACCTAAGGCCACAGCTCCCAATCCTTCCAAAGCAGACACACCAACTATGGGCCAAGTATTAAAACATATAAGCTTATTGGGGGGCATTATCATTCAAATGGCCACATCCCTTCGTATTGTTTACACTCTTAGTATTGTAACATAAGAAAAGTACATTGGTGTGAAGTTGAGAAAAAAAATCTTGCAACATTGCTCAGGCTGGCTCAAAACTAGACTAGTTCTCATGCTTTAGCCTCTTGAATGTTGAGGTTACAGGTATAAACCACAAGAGTTAGATGTTTCTGCTGTGTTATGGCTTTATGAAGTCATTCACACATAGGGTTGCTGTATCATATGGCTCTATTGTTTCTTAGACCCCCATTCACCTATATGCAACCAGTGTTTGTGTTAAGAGTGTGACAGATTAAGTTGTTCATGTGATTTCAACAATATTTTGTCAACCCGATCCCATTGTAATGACTCTGCCTTCATTAGAAGAAAGGCCTGCCTGGAATTATTGTCTTGTTTGGTTCCAAGAAAGTGAAGGTCTGCTAACTCAGACCTGTAATTGCCACATTACTGTGTAAGGCAGTCTAAAACTTACTTTCTTCTGTCAAACAATATTTTCTATATTTCAGCTCTTCTAGTTATTATATTTGTTATAAGTTAATTTTATTTTTTCTACTCATTTTTCCCTATGATTATTATAAAAAAAGGTATTTTTCCATGTATTCCCTTGTTCAGGCTCCCTTCCCCCTCCCACCACTCCCAGTCACTCACTCTTCTCTCCGTCAGTTTATTTCCTCCCTAGCAAGGGCAGGAGGTCCCAAGATGCCAAGGTAGCTTATTCTACCAAAAGCAATCTACAGATTCAATGAACTGCCCATCAAAATTCTAACATAATTTTTTACAAACCTTGAAAGAACAATACTCAATTTCATTTGGAATAACAGGAGAGCTAGAATTGTCAAAACAATTTTGCTCAAGAAAAGAACTTCAGGAGGTTTCACCATCCCCAGCTTCAAGTTATACTATAGAACTACAGTAATAAAAACAGCCTGGTACTGGCATAAAAACAGACTTGTGGATCAATAGAATTGAGTTGAAGATATTGACATTAACCCAGAAACCTATGAACACCTGATGTTTGACAAACAGGTCCAAAATATTCAATGGAAAAAAGATAATATCTTTAAAAAATGATGTTGGCATAATGGATGGTAGTGTGTAGAAAAATGCCAATAGATCCAAGCCTATCATCCTGTAAACAACTAACCCCAGCCACACTGAACTTGGTAGAAAAGAAAGTGGCAAATACCCTCCAATGCATTGGCACAGGTGACCATTTCCTAAATACAACACCAGTAGCACAGACACTAAGAAAAATAATCAATAAGTGGGACCTCCTGAAACTGAGAAGCTTCTGTAATTTTTTATAATCACTGTGTTTTTTCACGCAGAAGTAAGTACTTTTTGTTAGCATTGTACTTCATTTAAATCATTGAAAATATCAGAAATTTCTCCTGAATATTGCCTTATGACTCATGAGTGTTACTGACATTCAGTAGCATGTTAAACATAAAAGGGTGTCCTTATTAAGTGAGCCAGCCATCTTAAGTAGGAGGGAGATTAGTTGAATAGTGGAAAGAAATAAGCCTAGGATGAAGGAGGATACCGGGTAAAAATGAGAAGTTGGTAAATTTTACTATTGTGGTGGAATGT
The DNA here is from genome assembly GCA_004025045.1 of Sigmodon hispidus. Taxonomy (NCBI): domain Eukaryota; kingdom Metazoa; phylum Chordata; class Mammalia; order Rodentia; family Cricetidae; genus Sigmodon; species Sigmodon hispidus. The sequence goes on from PVIH01000774.1 coordinate 241,743, forward strand.
TCTTTGCATGCTATAAATAAAGTACTATTTTTGGCCTATGCACAGCACCATAGAAGTGGGTGGAGAATCAGAGGGCAGGCAGGTAGGAAAGGGTGGAGTTAGTCAGATCCCCGAAGAAGACAGACATGTAGAGGTACTGGCTCAGCCACGGGCTGAGCCACATGGTGGGAAGATAAATGGAAATGGGTTGAACTAGGATGAAAGAGCTAGATAGTAATGTGCTTGAGACATGGGCCAAACAGTTTAAAGGATATAAGCGTGTGATTCATTTATTTAGGGGACAGAAGCTGTGGCACACGAACCAGGTTCCAACCGCCGCTGCATGTGCCAGGTCACAAACCTCCCGGACCCAAAACGTTCGTGGGAAACTTCTACAACATACTGTAATACATTTCTTATCTATATGAAAATATCCAAGAGCTTTACAGACTTAATATATCTATTACTTTAAAATTTAGTGTGCTATTTTTGAGTACATATCATATCATACAATTTGTTAAAGAGATAGATATTTCATATAACAGAAATATACCACATGAAGTTAATTAGTTTTAAAATTTTCAAGTTAATAACATATTAATTGAGCTCTAATTTTATTTTTATTTGAATGGAAAAACATAGGTAGATATATTTAATAATATATAATATTAGATATTTGTAAGATTATATATGTGTGTATAGTATATGTGTACTTATAATTATGAGTGAGATTGTTAAGCATTTCTAGATTATAGAATTGTGTGAAAATTACAATGAGTAAATATTTTCAATTTGGTTTCAAAATGTATGTAGCCATACTATGTTTTGTAATGCAACATTCTTGCCTTTTTGATTTTTAACTATTTTGATTTTAAAAGGAATGTTTTGAACAATATACTTCAGTTCTTTCCCCTTCTCCAACTCTTGCTAGATTCTCTTATATCCCTGTTCTAATTTCATGTTCTCTCTCACTCTTTCCCCCAAAGAAAAGGGAAAATGACAAAACAAAATTAAAACAAAATTTTGAAAATAAAAATACAGTAAAGAAACAGACAAAAAGCACACATACACACATACCAAAACATAAAACAAAAGGACATAACACAGTCCAATTTTGCTGCCTACTACTTCTGGGAATGGGGCCTGTCCTACATTGTGTCTAATATATTCAGGAATATTTCTTTGAGAAAACTGATTTTCCTTTTCTGTGCAGGTATCAAATACAAAGTACTCCATGAGGAGATGTTGGACTTTCTGTTCACATTTCCTCTCAAGGATGGAATTTTGTCTGGTTTTGAAATTGACCATGAAAATTATCCAAATTTAAATACAAATATTACAAGATATAGAAAGTGAGGAATAGGAGCACAGACAAAAAAACAACAATCAGTAAGTGGGACCTCCTGAAACTGAGAAGCTTCTATAAAGCCAAGGACACTATCAATAGGACAAAACAACAGCCTACAAAATAGAAAGAGATTTTCTTTTTTTTTTCTTTTCTTTTTTTTATTATTATGAACAAAGAAGTCACACTTTCTATCCTTGTATATTCTTATTCATGGTCTCTTCCCCTTTCTGCCACATCAGGTCAATGCTCCTTCTCCACAAATCCCCATCCCCTCCCTGGGCAAGCAACAGACAGTCCCATGGTCCCACTGACCCAATACTGCTTAATTCAGTCTCCACTCCTGGCTGATCCACGTTTCTTCCCCTCCCTCAAGAGTGAGTCAGGTGTTCCTCTAAGGGGAGTGGGATCCAAGGAGTCAGTCCAGGGTGTTTCTGATCCCAAGCTGTTTAGTGGTTGTGGTTAGCAGCTTAGGCACACTTTGCTTTTTTCTTGTTTGTTTGTTTGTTTAGCCACCACTAATGAGTGAGTACATCCCCTGCTTATCTTTCTGAGTTTGTGATACCACATTCAGTAGGACATTCTCCAAATCCATCCATTTGCCTGCAAATTTTAGGATATCATTTTTTCTTACTGCTGAGTAGTACACAATTGTGTAGATGTACCACAGTTTGTTAATCCATTTTTCAGTTGAGGGACATCTAGATTGTTTCCAGGTTATTGCTATTACAAATAATGCTGCTATGAACATGGCTCTGCATCTTTAGGGTCTACACCCAGAAGTGGTATTGCTGTGTCCTTGGGGAGATTGATTCTCAATTTTCTGAGAAACTGCCATATTGCATTCCAAAGTGGCTAAACAAGCTTACAATCCCACCAACAATCGAGGAGTGTTCCCCTTGCTCCACATTCTCCCCTGCATAGGCTATCCAATGTGTCTTTTAACTTAGTCAATCTAAAAGGTGTCAGGTGGTATCACTAAGTTGTTTTGATTTGCATTTCTCTGATGATTAAAGATGATGAGCACTTTTTCAAGTGCCTTTCAGCCATTTGTAAATCTTCTGCTGAGAATTCCCTTTTTAAAACTGTCCCCCATTTTTTGATTGGGTTATTCAAGGTTTTGCGCTCCAGATTCTTGAGTTCTTTATATATCTTAGAAATCAGTCCTCTATCACTTGTAATGTTGGGGAAATCTTTTCCCATTATGAAGGCTGTTGTTTTATCCTATTGACAATGTTCTTGGCTTTATAGAAGCTTCCTAGCTTCAGGAGATCCCACTTATTGATTGTTGGTCTTAGTGTCTGTGCCACTGGTGTTATATTTAGGAAGTGGTGACCTGTGTCCTTTCGTAGAAGTGTATTTCCCACTTTCTTTTCTACCAAATTTAAAATGGCTGGGTATATGTTGAAGTCTTTGATCCACTTGGATTTGAGTTTTGTACAAGCTGACAGGCTTGGATCTATTTGCATTTTTCTACACAATTCCAACCAGCTATGCCAAAACCATTTGTTAAACATACTATTTTTTTGCATTAAATATTTTGGGCCTCTTAGTCAAAGATCAGGTATTCAGAGGTTTTTGGGCTAATGTCTGGATCCTAAATTCTATTCATTGATCCACAAGTCTGTTTTTATGCCAGTACCAGGATGTTTTTATTACTGAAGCCCTATAGTATAACGTAAGTTTGATGCTGGCTGTCGGCTTCTTATAAATTGCCTTTATTATATTTAGGTATTCTCTCTGTATTCCTGATCTCTCCAGAGCTTTAATCATAAAAGAGTGTTGGATTTTGTCAAAGGATTTTCAGCATCTAAGCATATGATCATGTGTTTTTGTTCCTTTAGTTTGTTTATATGATGGATAAAATTTACAGTTTTTTATATGTTAAACCAACCCTGCATTACTGGGATGAAGCCTACTTGGTTGTGGTAGGTGATATTTTTTATATATTGCTATATACAGTTTGTCAAAATTTTGTTAAGAATTTTCACATCAATATTCATGAGGGAAATTGGTCTGTAATTCTATTTCTTGATTGTGTCTTTGAGTGGCTTGGTTATCAGGGTAATTGTGGCCTCATAGAAGGAATTTGGCAATATTCCTTCAGTTTCTACTGTGTGAAATAGTTTGAGGATTAACAGTAATAATTCTTCTTTGAATGTCTGGTAGAATTCGGCACTGAAACCATCTGGACCAGGACTTTTATTTTTGGGGAGGCTTTTAATGACAGCTTCAATTTCCTTAAAGATTATAGGCCTGTTTAGATAATTAATCTGATCTTCATTTAATTTTGTTAGATGGTATCTGTCCAGAAAGCTGTCCATTTCTTCTAGGTTTTACCTTTTTAGTGGAATACAGATTTTCAAAATATGACCTGATAATTCTCTGGATTTCCTGGAGGTCTGTTGCTATGTTCCCCGTTTCATTTCTGATTTTGTTGATTTGAACACTTTCTCTCTGTTTTTTTATTAGTTTGGCTAAAGGCTTATCTGTCTTGTTAACTTTCAAAGAACCAACTCTTAGATTCATTGATTCTTTGTAATGTTCTTTTTGTTTCAATTGTATTTATTTCAGCTTTAAGTTTGATTATTTCCTGTTGTCTACTCCTTCTAGGTGAGTTCTCTTCTAATTTTTCTAAGGCTTTCAGCTGAGCTGTTAGGTCTCTAGTGTGGGATTTCTCTAGGTTTTTCATGTAGGCATCTAACACTATGAATTTTCCTCTTAAGACTGCTTTTACTGTGTCCCATAAGTTTGAATATGTTGTGGATTCATTTTCATTAAATTCTAGGAAGACTTTGATTTCTTTCCAAATTTCTTCCTTGACCCAGGGATGATTCACCTGAGTGATGTTTAGTTTCCATGATTTGGTAGGCTTTTTTGATTTTTGATGTTATTAAACTCTAACTTTAGGCCCTAGTGGTTCGATATGTTATAAGGGATTATTTCCATTTTTTATATCTGTTAATATTTGCTTTTTGACCAATTATGTGATCAGTTTTAGAGAAAGTTCCATGAGAAGCTGAGGAATTTGTGTATTCATTTGCATTTGGCTGGGAGCTTCAGTAGATATCTATTACATCTGTTTGCATCATAACCTCTCTTAGGCTCCTTATTTATCTGCTGAGTCTCTGTCTGGTTGACATATCCAGGATTGAAAGAGGGCTATTGAAGTCTCCCACTATTAGGGTGTGAGAATTGATGTGGGATTCGAGCTTTAGCAGTGTTTCTTTTATATAGGTAGGTGCCCTTATGTTAGGGGCATAAATATTCAGGATTGAAATCTCCTCTTGACCAATTTTTTCTGTGATGAATAAGCAATGACCATCTTGTTCTTTTTTAATTGCTTTTAGCTTAAAGTCTACTTTGTTAGATATTAGGATTTCAACCCCCGCTTGTTTCTTAGGACCATTTGACTGGAAAATCTTTTCCCAACCCTTTACTCTAAGCCTGTGTTTGTCTTTGCGATTGAGGTGTGTTTCTTTTAGGCAACAGAAGGATGGCTTCAATTGTATCCATCATGTTAGTGTGTGACATTTTATAAGAGAGTTGAGTCCATTGACCTTAAGGGATATTAGTGACCATTGACTGATATTTCCTACCATTTTTCGTGGTAACTTGTTTGTATTTCCTTTCTTTGGCGTATTCTTCTGTGGAAATATTGATTGTTTGTGGTTCCATGGGTGTATCTGGAGTCCATAGGTTGTAGTTTTCACTCTAATACTCTCTGTAGCACTGGATTGTTAGATAGATATTGATTCAGTCTGACTATGTCATTAAATATCTTGTTTACTCCATCTATGGTGAATGATAATTTTACAGGGTATAGTATTCTAGTTTGGCAGCCATGCTCTTTTAGTGTCTGTATAACTTCTGACCAAAATCTTCTAGCTTACATCATTTCCATTGTATAGTCAGGTGTTATTCTGATGGGTCTGCCTTTATATGTCAGTTGGCCCTTTCCTTTTGCAGTTCTTAAAATGTTTTCTTTGTTCTGTATATTTTTGGGGTTTGATTGCAATGTGGCAAGCTGTCATTTTCAGGGGTCTTATCTATTTGTTGTTCTGTAATCTTCTTGAATCTTTATAGGCATTTCCTTCTTCAGGTTAGGGAAGTTTTCTTCTATGATTTTACTGAAAACATTATCTGTGCCTTTGAGCTGATATTCTTCTACTTCTTCTTTTCCTATTATTCTCAAGTTAGGTCTTTTCATGGTGTCCCAGATTTCCTGAACATTTTGAGTTATGGCTTTTTTGGTTTTAGTATTTTCTTTGACTGATTTATCTATTTGAGCTACTGAGTCTTCCATTTCAGAGATTCTCTCTTCCATCTCTTGAACTCTGTTTGTTATTCTTGTATCTGTGGTTCCAGCTTTTTTCTTCAACTTTCCTATTTCTATCTTTGCCTCATTTTGTGCCTTTTTTATTGCTTCTATTTCAGTTTTTAGTTCCTAGCATGTTTCTTTTTTTTTTTTTTTACTTTTTCTTGTTTATTTTTTTTCATAGATTTGTTCATGTCTTCAAATTTTTTGTTTGTATTTTCTTCTATTTCTTTAAGGCAATTTTTCATATTTTCTTTGCAAGCTTCAATGATCATCATAAAGGAATTTTTGGTTTTGCTTCCTTCTGTTTCCTCTTCATTGCTCAGTTCAGATCTTGTAGTTGTAGGTTCCACACTTTCTTCTGGAATTACCTTGTTGTTCTTTATATTATTATGTAAATTTTTGCACTGGTGTCTGCCCATGGCTTCAATTGCTCATGATTTGATGGCTCCTGGTCAGTTGTGGCTCTGGGGCTTGTGTGTCTCCTGTCATCTCTGAACAAAAGATCTGCTCACTCTCTACCTCTGCTCTGGGCAGGGGTCTGAATTTCAAGTCTTCAATCCTTCTCTGTTTGAGCACTTGGAGGAGGGGTGGCCTTGTGACTTCCCTTAGCAGCACCTTAGCAGCATGGTAGTCAGAGTTTATCTCTGTCTGCTACAGTGTTTTTGGGTACACGCTCTACTGACATCACTTGGTCCTGGAGGAAAAAGATTTTCATCAACCCTACAAGTGACAGAGGATTGATCTATAAAATATGTAAAGAACTAAATAAACTATAGCCCAAAACCCTTAATAACCCAATTAAAAAATGGAGTTCAGAAATAAAAATGAAATTCTCAACTGAAGAATTACAAATGGCTGAAAGGCACTTGAAAAAGTCTTAATGTAGGTATGAGGAAAACAATTCTGCCTGGAGTAGATATTGAACTAAGCCACCTTGGGATCTCCTGCCCTTGCTGGGGAGTAAATGAACTTACAGAGAAACAGTGAGTGACTGGGAAAAGCAGGAAGGGAAAGGGAGCCTGAACAAGGGAATACATGGATATAAATAAGTAAATAAATAATAAATCAATGAAAAAAAGAAAAAGTAAGGAGAAAAGAAAAATTACTAAACATCTTTAGCCATCAGAGAAATGCAAAGCAAAATAACTTTGAGATATCACCTTATTCCTGTCAGAGTCACTAAGATCAAAAACACAGATGAGAGCCTATGCTGGAGAGTTAGTGGAGCAAGAGGAACACGCCTCCACTGTTAGTCGGAGTGTAACTTGTTTGGCCACTTTGGAATGCAGCATGGTGGTTTCTCAGAAAACTGGGAGTCAATCTTCCCAAGGATCCAGCCACTCTCAGGCATATACCCTTAAGATGCACATTCATATCCTTAAAGCATTAGCTCAACTATGTTCATAGCAGCATTACTCATAATAGCAAGATCCTGGAAACAAACTAGATGCTCCTCAACTGAGGAATAGATTAACAAACTGTGGTACATCTACAAAATGGAGTATTACTCAGCAGTAAGAAAAAATGATACCCTAAAATTTTCAGGCAAATAGATTGATATGGATAATATCCTCTTGAGCAAGATATCGCAATCCCAGAAAGAGAAACAGGGGATGCACTCACTCATTAGAGGACTTTAAAGAAAAATAAAAAAGAGAGACATGTCATTGTACACAAGAACTCAAGGCTAGAACATAACTAAATGACACAATACCTCACTTCTGCATTGATGGCTTCTGTCAGTGCTGTGGGTGAGGAAAGACTTGTTTTTTTAAGGGTCTGGCCACAGGGAGTTTCATTATGTTCCAGTAAATAAATGAATAGCATGAATGGGTAGTTTTGTTTTTTGTTTTTGTTTTTGTTTTTTTTCTAAAATCTTTTTCCATTCTGTAGGCTATCAATTTGCCTTATTATTTTTTTGGTACCTTTTCTTTTTTTATTATGAATATACGAATCACATTTTCTATCCTTGTATATCCTTATTCAAGGTCCCTTCCCCCTCCCAACATATCAGGTCATTCTCTCTTCTTCACATCTCCTCATTCCCACCCCCAGCATGGGCAGTAGTTTCCAAGCTCCCAAGGTCCCAATATTGTTCAGTTGAGCCTCCAGTCTGCAAATCCAGATTTCTTTCCCCAGTGTCAAGTCTGAGTCAGGTGTTTCTCTTGGAGGAGTGGGATCCAAGGTATTTTATAAATGGGGAGATCATAAGAGTGGATATGATACTGAGAGGACAGATAACTGTGTTTGAAGGGGTGTATGATGTAGAAACACCAAATAATAATAATAAGTATACACACACACACACACACATATAATCATGAGAGCATTTTATTTTGAAGAAATAAGTTATATGTCTTTCAGAGTCTAATAAGGAATCTTCAGGACAGAATTTAAGATGTTAAAGTAGATTAATAATTAACATCCACATCTTAAAAACAAGAAAATTATGAATATAAATTAAAAAGTCAAGTTTATTTCTATTTAATTACTTAAGATAAAATGTGTTTGATTGTCTTGAAAAAATGCTTTCAAATTATTTATTTATGTGTTGTAATAAAAAAGGTTTTGTTGGATCTAAAAAAATTACACTTCATTTTTATAGAAAAAATCTGCAAAAACTCTGCATAGAAATTATAAATAAAAATATATTGAATAAAACTAGCATCTTTCTATCTGCTAATTGAGGATAAATCTGAATCAAGGAAAAGTAACAGTCTGAGCCGCTGAGTGAAATTCATGAAGCATCATATCTTTGTCCTGAAGTCAATGAGGTCACTTTTGGCAAGATCTGGATCATTGATTTGCTGTCTGTGTCAGCCACGTAAGGATTACAAACACATGTCTCAATTTTAAGGTCATCTGAACAAAAGTAACCTTCTATAAATTTCTTCGGGGTTTCCAAATATCTGCAGGTTTCTTTATGCAGATAAATTAAGTCGTGGAGAAATTTGCATGGTTGTCCTTCACAGGTACTTTTAAAATAGCATCGAACTATGATGCTCCCATTGATGACCTGCAGCAACAAGAGTTTAAAGGCTTTTCTTTTCTGACATCTATAAAATGTAGAGCACATAGCAGATTTATCTTTGTGGGTTTTTTTTTCTCTTAGTTTTACTTGAACATCCAGTATTCATTTTGAAATTGCTCTGAAAGGAGCCTTTTCATATCTTTGAAAGAATGAAATTTCTGCTAGCTTTCGAGTATAATTCCTTTTATCATCTGCTCTGATCTGCTCTATTAAACCAGAAAACATTATGTGGTTGGGAAACTTTGTATTTTTTCTTCTCAGTTCTTACAAATCCACTTGAAAATATGTTATGGTTTATCTGGAAAAACAATTTTATGATGGTAACAGTAACAATGAAAGTATCCAGTTCACACACCAGTGTCAGTCACTATTGCATTCATGCCCTGTGGACACAAATGTGCTCTCACCAAGTGGGCTATTTCCATCTTCCAAGAGTCCATAAAAATCTCATCAGTTGTGAAGAATCAAAATAGCCTCATAAGAGAATGAAATGCCTGTCTTTTCACCCACCTGAGCTCTTCCTCCAGCCAGAAACAGTTTCATGCTGACAGCATTAGGAGAATAAATGATCTATCTTGATAGATGTTGCCATGTCAATCAACTTCATGGTTAGGAGATAGGGCATGGCAACCTCTCCTCACCATCATCAAACTATGAAGAAAACAGGATACTATACAACAGCATTTTATGTAGCTAAATCATCTCACAAGTTCATAGCTTTGCTTTATTTCCACTGTAATTCATACCTACAAAGAATTTGAGAATCTTGCTTTATTAAACACTGTATGCTGTAAGGCTTCCTTTCTTAACCATGTAATGAGCAAATATTTTTTGCACAGAAAGTCTAAATTCATAATGCAAAAGTTTATATTTTTAACTCAGACCACAATTTGAAATCGTTAGGTCATATTTTGCAGCTTATTTTGTTCATTTATTTATATATGTATTTATTTATTTATTTATTCATCTATCTATCTACTTATTTATTTGTTGCTTTGCCAAATTCACAAAACATAATTTTATCTACTTTAATGTGAATTGTTGGATTTTTTAAAATCTACTATGGTCAATGGATATAAACCAAAGTTTACTTGTATTTCAGTATGTATACCTGCTTAAATACTTATAGAGAATCAATTAATCTAGTTATGGAATACCTACATTTATAAAGTAAGGGTATATTTATATACTTTTTTCATTCAAGAACTTTTGATATTCCTATATATGAACATAGATATGTTAACACGATGTGGACAATAAAACTCTGTATGTATAGGTATGGGTAGAAAAAGATCGATGTATCTCTATAAATGTTCATACATAATTATAAATATTCATATATTTCTATAAATTATTTTGTTTATATATATATATATTGATGGTGATTAATTGGTGACTTTTTTCTTTTATATAATATATCTAGACTGTGGTTTCTCCTCCAGTTATTTCTACTGTTTTCTACCATCTCCCTCAGATTCTCCTCTCCTGGTTCCCTTTTGAAAAATGTAGGTCTCTCAGCAATATCAACAAAACATGGCAGAAAAAGTTACAATGAGAGTAGGTACAGATCCTCCTTAATGGCTTCTCCAGTATTTATCTGTGAAACCATATGAGCCTTGATTAGTTGATTCTGTACAGCTTGTTCTACTGCTGTCCTTAAAATTGCTGACTCCTATAATTTCTACTCCCTCTCTTTTTGGAAGTTTCAGAGCTCACAGAGAAGAAACCTGATGGAGACCTCCAGTTTGGATCTTCTCTGAGCCTTATGTTTGCTTGTGGGTCACTCCGTCTGCTCTCATCAGGCACTAGAGGAAGCCATTATCCTCATGTATTTAGTAAGATTCTATACAACTTATTATGATAAAAATGCAAATTATACTTATGTAAGTTGATAGTGACTTGTGTTATAGATACTATACATATTTAAGACAAAATGTTCTTTGAAAACATAAATTGAGAATTCTAGTGAAGAAGGTAATCTGTAGAATTACATTAAATTTTGTCTTAATGAGTTGTGTCTTTAGCTACCATGAAATAATGCCAACTACCATAGTAGGAATAATAAGAGATATTGCTAAATGATAAGACATAAGTTTCATCAAATTAAAAATAAATACTCAATAAAACTATCTTTGAGAGGAGAGCAACCAAACAACATATGACCTTAAAGAAAACAATGGTAGCTCCACATTGTTGAACACTTAGACACCACACATATTGCTATTGACTCATGCTTGGAAATTAGCAACAAGGGGTTAGTGAAAACTAAAGATTAACAGGTTGAATACATTAAATTCTGGCAACATAAACAATAATACAGTGGAAAAATAAACTTTCACAGTTTCATTAAGTATGAAGTTATTTTCTCTGTAAAGTTTTAATATTTGTAGTTAAATAGTTGCTTCCCTTGTCCCTAGAGATATATATATATATATAACCATCATTAAAAATAAATATCATATTAACTAGTTAGGCACTGTGCAGGTGTGCTATTATAAGAAGAAATAATGAGTGGAAAAAACATTTTTGAAAAATTAATGTTTTACAAAGCTTTCAGTAATTACTATTAAATAGTAATTTGGTAGCATTTTTAAATGTCTACATATAATAATAGTGAACATAAAGGCAATGATCATACTTTTGTAGTCTATACAGACTACACACATACACACATACTCATTGATGTTTAGGGAAGATCATTTGGTACTGGATGGCCACTGTGTTATTTCTTTGGGAAGCTAGTATTTCCTACTCTGAACATTGCTTACGTGCCTGTAGATGCTTGTGTAGGATTCAGGACTCATGGTCAATCTATTATTTGACAATATTACATGTATATAATGCATTCTGATTATTCTCACCCTCTTTTAGCTTCACCATCCACCACTCTCCCTTCCTGAAAGTCTTATTCCCATAGTCATAACTTTTTGAATCATTAGAGACAGAGTTAACTTAACCAGAGCCTTTTGTGTGGTAACAGCTTTTGAATTATCTCGGGGCCCTGATGGGTGGTCTACTAGTACACAGACAAGGAGAATGACTGCCAATCTCCCAGACTCTATCAATAGCCAATATTTTGCAGGGTCTTATGAAAACCTCCATAAATTATTATTGAACCCTGACAATCCTAGTTTTGGGTATTCTCAGTATGCCACAACTACATTTACTATATCATGATTGTAATGTTTCTGTTATGTGTGGAAATATGTATTTATCAGCTCATTTCTTTATCTTTGTAATTTTGTTTTCACTCTCCCCTCAGAATCCTCACCTAAGCCTTAAATAACTGCATAAAATTTCTGTATAGGGCTAAGAATTCAGCAGTCACTTATTCTCAGCATCTTGACCAGCCATGTTAGTTAGCCATAGCAAAAGAAGTTTACCTCAGTAGAATTAAGAGTAAAACTTGTCTGACTATAAACATAATATGTAAATATTAGTTGAATCATATCAACTTTGCTGTAAAATATCAGTGAATTTGTCACTGAGGCCTAAGACATTCTCAGCCATGGGTTTTTGACTGGGTTTATGGTACCAGGAAAAATTTATAAAATGTGTCACAATATGTACTGGAAATGTATTTAGCTGTAAAGAAAATTATAAAATTTGTACATAAATTTATGTAAATGAAAAATATTATACTTAGAGAAGTAACACAGACCCAAAAAATGAGAAATGTGTCATTTTTAGCTTCAAATGAGAATTTAGTTTCAAAATATCTAGATTTGTGTGTTTAATTTTCAATACTTATGGACATGATGAAGTTTCAAAATGGCTCACTGAGTAGGGTATACAACATTTGTAGACATACCCCTAGAGCTTTTAACTAGACTTCAACCATGAGATTTTAAAAATTGCTTAATTTTATATCACATGAATGAATACTTTCGTTATGTGTATCAGTGTCCACCTACTAGCAAACCTGAAGAGTCAGAGATAAGGTTAGATTATCTAGAATTAAACTTAGGGATGGGGATAAGCCAACATGTGGGTTCTAGAAATCAAGTACTAGTCTTCTCCAAGGTCAACAACTGCTCTCTGCCAGTAAGCCATCTTGCCCCTGCAACAATGAATGGATTTACTGTACCAACCATCTTACCTGCAGATTAGAATTGTAGTTCATAGAGTTCAAAACTATTAAGATTTTTGATGTATTTCCGCTTCCAGAGTATTGTATAGGACATCCTGTCACTATGAAAGACATTTAACAAAGAGAGAGGACATTTCTAGGTCAATTGTAGCTTGATTTTTCTACACTTTTGCCCAAGACACCTGAAATTGTAAGCAAGAGTTGTTAGGATTTCCAACAGCTTCCAGCCACTTCCTGGGATGTATGTACGAGCTAGTGCCTAAAATTTGTTTCTTTTGTGAATGTCATTTTTTTTTTTTCTGAGGTTCAGGGAGCCGATTTGGACCCACTCAGACAGTACCTTTTCAGACTCAAGTAGTTCTGAAAGTTCCACAGAGCTCAAACAACAGCCAAGAGCGACAGCAGGAAGACAGCTACCTCAGAAGAAGCTCCCCCCACCCCCCCAAAAAAAGATGACCGAGGCCCATCAATGTCAGACAGAAGCCTTTGAGAATTTGGGCTCCTATTCCTGTCTATCTGCCACTCCTAATCCCTTTTTATAATAAACCAAGGGGTGGAAAATTAGAATTTCCAACACTTTCCAGTCATTTCTGGGACCTATGATCCAGCTAGCGCAGAGGCAGAATGCATAATCTGTCCAGCACTTCCACATCTTTTAGCCACTTCCTGAGGACTAAGACTGTGTACATTCTCCAACAGTCAGACAAAATACCTGGTCATTCCAGAGACTTAAGTCCTGCTCATGCAGAGTGAGGCACACTATCCATATGAATGCTTAGCATGACTACATAAGCACCCATACACATGCACAGTGCCTGCTTTAAAGCAGCCTCCCCCCATTCTCATGTTCTCTTTTCTTCTGCAGAATCTTCTGAGTGTGACTACCCACATTCCTTCTTCCCTTCTTCCACATTTCCTTAATAAACTCTTAAAGGATGTTCTGGTGTATCTCCTGATCTGTTCTCATGTTTGTATAACAATAGGGTCTTGTTAACTTAGACTGGACAACTAAGAAGAATCACAAGAATCACAAAAACATGTTACACGTGCTTCTGAGACCTCAATCATTAGAACTGATAAGAAGTTATTCCACATATGCCAATGATATATTTGCTTAATGAACCCTTGTTTCTAAGCAACACTATGCAAACATACAAGATATTACCCTTCTATTTTTTATGTGTATTTTTTAATATTCAGGCAGAATTATAGGGATTCTACACAGTATTCTTATATACCATTTTATGATTGACCCTTCTAAGCCTTTATCTGCATAACCAAAACATAAAACTTTTCGCCACTAGAATTTCCTGTTTTTGCTTTCATAGTAATTATGTTCTACTACACCAGTTGCCTTGGTAAGTCATCCTCATCACTGAAGTTTTATTTATGATCTACTATTTTCTACATTACTCCTGATTAAAAACAAATAAATCTAAAGATTCGAAGATAGATCTCCATATGAAAAAGAACACACAACATTTGTCTTTCTGGTTCTGGATTGCATTATACAGAATGGTTATTTACACTTAAGACCAGTTATCAAAAATTTTATTTTCATTAAAGTTGTATAAATTGCCATTATATTTAGAAAAAAGTTAATTATATATTCATTAGTTGATGAACATTAGGTTTTCTTACCTGTTGTGAATAGAGCAGTAATGAGCAAGAATATGCAAACATCTGTGTGGTAGGACATAGAGTCCATTTTATATATTTCTAGTGTCATAGCTGGGTCATATGGTAGGTATATTTCTAGGAAGTTTTTCTTCACCATCTATACTAATTCTCATATACTAAGGTACTAGTTTGCACAGCTATAATTAGTGGGTAAGACTTTCTTCTCATTACAGCCAGCACTAGTTTTTCTTGTCATTGATTTTTTAAAATGATATCCATTCTAAAAGGAGTAGGACAACATTGTGAAAAAATTTTTAGTCCTAGAAAAACACTTTTCAAAATATTTGTGTCAATTTCTATTTTTTCCTTTGTGACTTTTCTGATCTATAGCTAATTTTGAGAATGCATTGCTTGCAATTTTTTTTTAAGTTGAGTACTTAGATATTAATCAACTGTTGGCAAGAATATTCTCCTTTTCTCTGGGTTACTTCACTTGATAAAATATATTCATTGTTATACTGAAGTCTTTTTAGTTCCACAGGGTCACATTTTTCAACAGTTGATCTTAAATTAAGTGATATCTCAACACCCTTAGCAGTGTCTGTGTCTTTTAGCATATTTCACCATTATTTTCAGAAAAGTTTCTGGCTTAACACTAAGGACCTTAATGAAACTGACTTCATTTAAAGAGAGTGAGAGACAGACTACCTGTATATGTGAATATTTAGTTTTCTCAAAAAACTTATGGAAAATGTTTTATTTTTACTAATTGGAGGCCATCCAGGTCATGTCCTAAGTGTTATAGACACCACTGGCCAGGCAGCTGCTGCCCTACATCAAAGGGTAGGGACACAGCAAGGTTGGATGAGGTGCATAATGTCCTGGGACTGGCTGAGGATGAATGATAGTGTCCAGGCCTTCTTAGTGTGCAGAGAGAGCCTTGGGTGGATATTGAGGTTTCTGGCCAGACCATTTCTTTCCTGGTGGACACTTGAGCTGTGCTCTCAGTTCTGCAGGAGTGTTGGGATCCACCCTTTCTCTCAGGCCTTGCAGGAGTGTTGGGATCCACCCTTTCTCTCAGGCCTTACAATTGTCGGGGTAGGAGGCAAATCCATGCGACCTTACCAGACACTGCTGTTTAATTGCATTTTTAGAGAAATTCCTATTACTCAGTCATTTTTAGTTATGCCAAGTTTAGTTATGCCAACAGCTTTGATGGGAAGAGATTTCTTAGCAAAAGTGGGAGCTTTCATTTCATTTAGTGATCACATTTGCCTAAACCCAGCCTCGCCAGCCTCTTCAACTGTTCCTCTGCTCATTTTACTAGCCAATCAGCCTGTAAGTTCTACCTTCCTGACAATCTGCTTCCTCCCCTCCTCCATCACCTGCCTTCTCCCCTCACTCCAAAGTAGACGGGACCATATAGAGTAATTCTGACAACTCAGATTCATTTGTCTAATCTTAAACTTTTATCCCCCACTCCTCAAATTAGCCAGACATGAGACTCAAAATCTTAAAAAAAAAAAAAAAAAAAAAAACAGCTCCAAGCTTCCTTTGCAGCCAGCCAGAGAGGAAGCCAAGGGGGTAAACAAAGGGCCCCAGGCAGTCTACTTGGAATCCAAGGTAAACAAAAGGTCTTTCAACTCTGTAGTTGAAGCAGCCACTCCCTGAGGATGCATTGCAGGTTAAAACAAAGACCATTCCCCAACCCCCTGCAGGAGTCCAGGTAGACAAAATACAGGACACTTTAATACTTTCTTTTTACCAGACCTAGCAAGGATCCACAACATTAACATGCAGGCAGCAGACAATAGAATCCCTTAGCAGAAGAAAGTAACCATTCACACAATGCAGCTAACTGAAGGTTTACTTCCAAGTTTCTTTCTTCCTTCCTTTCCCTTAGCCTATCACCCCAAAGCTCTATCACTGCAGACAATAGAATCGCTTAGCAAAAGAAAAGAACCATTCACACATCCAGCGAACTCAAGGTTTACTTCCAAGCTTCTTTCTACCCACCTTTCCCTTTAGTCACTCCCAAAGCTCTATCACTAACCCATATTTTTTTTTTCTGAGCTCCAGGAAACGAACTTCAAGGCCCTATGATCCAAATCCTTCATTCTGATAGCAAGATGGTCTAAAGACCTCTCTGTCCTTGTGTCAGCAGGAAGTAACATAAGACGACCACAGCGACCCATTCCCGACAATAAATCCAGTATATATATATACTGGATTTTGATATATATATATATATCAAAAGGGTGGAATGTAAGGATTTCCAAAGCTTGCATTCACCTGGAATGTACCTGTCAGTCATGCCCCTGGGTGTGGCGATACAAACATGGGCCCACCTACCCTTTTAAAGAAAGGGCACACATGAGTGCTCGCCCCTTCTTCCCCTTCCCCTCTCCTCTCTCTCTCTCTGTTTCCTTCTGCCCCATCTCTGCTCCCCTCTTTAATAAACTCTAGTGTGGTATTCCTGGTGTTTAGATTCCATTTACATTTACGCGCCACGTGCAAAAAACTAACATTGACATTTTTGATAAATTCCAGTGGTTATTTGATGAACTTAAAACTGAGTCTTTTATTTTATTCCATTAATTTGCATGTTTCATTTTTACCAGTACAGTGCAACTTTTATTACTAAGGCTCAGTACTATAATTTGCTTTATTTTATGTATGGTAATACTTTCAACATAATTTCTCCCAAAAAATGTTTTGGCTATCTGGAATATTTGGTGCTTCCCTATTGTTTTGTCAGTGTTTTTGAAAAATAGACAAAGCTAGATTTTTTTTTTTTTTTTTTGAGTAGAGGGAACCAGACCTAAAAAAAAAAAAAAAAAAAAAAAAAAAAAAGCTTCTATAGCATTCATTATAGCATTGGCCTGTAGGAAAGTCTGTGGGCCATTTTTCTTAATTAATGATTGATATGGAACAGCCCAACAATGTTTGGGTTGTACTCCCACTCTGCAGTTTTTTTCTGTGGTGTATAAGAAAGCAAACTGAGTAAGCCAGGAGGAGCAACTCATAACCAGCATCCTGCCATGGCTTCTTCTATCCCTGCATTTAATTCTCACCTTCACTTAGTGATAGCTAATAAAAAAAAATGTACCAGTAGTAAATAAAAATGGTATAAAATGGTAAACAAGTAAATATATTAGCATTAATTGTATTGCAGAGGTTTTAGTATATTGAATATTTTTATTTAGCTTCATTCCTGATTTGTCAGTTATCCATATAATGGTGTGTTGTTTAATCTTCAAGACTATGTACATTTTCTGTACCTTCTATTGTACTGATTTAATTTGTAAGGTAGTTCCTAAAATTTTGCTGGTATGACATTATCTCACCCTTGTATTATAGCAATCATGATAAGATTACAATAGATTATTGTTGCTCTAGACTTTACAGTTAGCTCTGGCTACTAGGTCTCACATACCTCTCACAGGTATGTCATTCTGTTTTCCTTCTACTAATTTTGCAACATAACTATTTTTCTTTGTTTGTTTCAAAGTATTTTTGTTTGGTAGGCAAGAAATTTTAAGTCTCTGTGCTTTCTGTTTGGGCTGTTTACTTAATTTTTTTTTGTTTTATACAGACATTACCCTTTTAGTTTATTCTCATGCTTGCTTTGTTCAAAGCTTCTTGCATGTTGATGTGTGATGTGTGTGTACATATTTTTGTAGTGTGTGTGTGTTACTTGCTTTAAAATGCATTAATAGACTTCTTAGTTTTGGAGTAAATAGTATGCATTTTTTTCTGATCTTACTTGCTCTGTTACTCATCAGTAATAAGTGTTTTTCACTCTATTAATGCATTTCCTACTTGGGATTTTATACTGCCAACTTTTTATTTTGTACAGGTGACTTCTTGCCTGAAAATTGACACATCACACTCTGCACTACTCACTTCCCCTGGTATGACTATCATATACCTTCTTAGCCCTCTGCTAGACCTTGCCACTTTTAATTTCTAAAAAATAACAGACATAAAGGTTTTATTTCAACCTCCAACCCAAGCTGCTGAAGAAGATATTTTACTCTTGTAGATAGCAGAGAATTAACTAAGGCACTTTGTAATTCCTAATATTTTCCAAATTATTTGTATTATTGCTTTGTGACAAATCTGTTAAATGTCTCTAAAGAAAGTTAAGATAGCTGTTTCAATGTTCTAGCTGTTTACTCCAATTCTTGAATCTTTTAATGTTTATTTGTACTGAGTATTTTCTATTTTCTTTGGGGAAATATTATTACTTTTAGTGAAACCATTATTTTTTGTTTTTTGCAAAGCTTCTAAACATGGGCTTGTATATACTATAAATGTGTTATATTCATAGACGTAAAACCCTATTCTTATCTTTCTTTATTCTTTAATTTTCAAGATAAGCTTTTTTTCAATCATTTGCCCAATCTGGTTTTGAACTCAATATGTTCCTAGGATGTATTTAACCTTATGAGTTGCCTAACTCAGATATCCAGGTAGGTAAGATTAATATGCCATGAAGCACATCTAAGACATTTTAGTGAAACATGGGAAATCATAATGATGATAATTTAGAAGCCCTGAATTTTATGATCATGTGGTGAAGAGTTTGAAGTATTTTTCCTATATTATAATAATTGTTACTTTCTCATCTTGAAGTCCAGTACACTTATTTAATGCTGAGTTATGACAGAAAGATGAAATGTTCCTGTGTTCTTTACACATCCTACCATAGCATGTATTTCAACCTAAAATTGATCCCTTTCTTACTTCAGTCAGATTTTACATTTTCTAAGACTATACTGTATTTTAAATACTTTATTATTATTTTGCTTCACTATTCTAACAAGAGGTTTTTTTTTTTTTTTTAGGTGAGTAACATACACAAGTCTTATTAATAATGGTTTGTCCAGAGCCATCTGACATATCAGAGTGTTTGTCATCTGTGGTTTTCAGCTTCCAATCTTGAAACAGCCAAACCTTTTCAAATTCTGTACTTTTCTTCCTTATGATAATGAAAACTCTCATACAACATAAAACTCAGTGACAACACTTGCTCATATCTAATTAAAGACTCCTAGATGCATCACAGTGTAGAGAACAGAGGCATGTCATGTGTGCAGGAGAGACCAAAAGCATGACTGTCAGCTAAATATATTTAGGGAACAGGTTTTTTTTTTTCTTTTCTTTTCTTTTCTTAGCAGCACATGTTCAAGAAAACTAGTCACATTCTTGGGGAAATTATTTATCTCCCAAGGTAAGCATTCATACTCACCAGATAAACTTCAAAGATATCTGATCTCTTACAGGTTTTAGTCTTTTCAACCTCATTCTTGGCCACAGCTCTAAGCATTTTTATCATGTCTAATGAGAACACATTTTTATTGTCTACATTCATATTAAAATTTTAAATTAAGATTCAATTTAAAATGATTTTTGTACTTATTCAAACTATGAAGTATTCTAAATTTGGATTTATGCTCTTAAAATTCTATCATTTATATTTTTCTAAAGGATTAGTACTTTATCCTGTTCAATAGGTATTTTAGAATTATAAAAACTGATGTTACTTCAAACCATTGAAAACTGGTATAGTGATTGAAAGATTAAAAGCATTTGCTCCTAAACCCAATAATCTGATTTATTTTAATGTAAAAATTTATATTTATTTTTGGTTGTGAGCCTAGCCTTTAAGGTATGAGACATCTCTCCAGCCTACTAGTTCCTTGCGAATTTTTTGTTCAAGTTGTAGTAATCCTTTTGCCACCTCCTTCTCACAGATCTGTATCTGTCTACATATGCATCCGAATTTTAGTAATTTTATTTCACTTTCTTATTAGAGAATATCTGTTATTTCCACATATTAATAGATATGGGAGTATGTGATCAAGGGCTACATCTTAGAGAAAACTGGATGTGCTATTTCCAAGAAACTAACAGTTGTCAATAGCTCCTGTGCTAAGGTGAGGTTTTGTGTTCTACTCTCTTCTTTACACTAGAATTTGGCATGGTATACAATTGCATGAATCTTATGGACCTTTCCAAAAGTACTGTAACTTAATATGGGTAGCCATCCTGTTGTATCTAGAAGTCACAATACCATTTTTTTTTGTAGTTGTCCAACACTTTCTATGGTCTTTGTTACAGGAATCCCAGAGTAAGAGAGGTAGTATATTACATGTTAAATTTATACAAAGCTACAACAGACTCTTATTCTTTATACTTTGGTCAATCGTGGGTCTCAACATTAATTACAATATACTGCAAATAAAATCTCTTCTGATGAGATTTAATAGTTACATTAGTCTGTGGGCTTCATTATGCATTATTATTAATTGGTCTGATAATATATCCAGGCATCATAATAAATAACAGCAGGTTTTTTCCTTGTGCCTTTGATTGGTCTAGTCATGGATCATTTTTTTTCAATAATGATGCCATGTACAGGTTTAGTCTTATTGAACAGGACTTAAAATGAATGAGAGAGTGATTGGTAAATCTTCTAACATTCGTACTACTACTGCATCAGTGGAATGTCTCACCAAGCCAGTCATTATTGCACTTTACAGCATTTATGGCTGAGTAAAAGCTATTATTTCTGTTCTTCATCTGATATATAACACCTTCTAGCAATAAGAAATTTGGGCACCAATGATAAAGCTAACAAGTCATTATCAACTTTATCTCTCTTTTGTTTGTTTAAATGACCATTTAAATTTTGAAGACTTGTGTTTTGATGGCTTAGTTGGTATATTTTGTTTTCATTTTGTCTCACAATATTATTTTACCAACTCTAGGTTAGCATTAAGTTTCTGATGTGGCACAGAACCTTATACACCTGAACCTTTTTCTTCTGCTTCTCAAGGTTTTTTGTTTGTTGTTTTGTTTTGTTTTGTTTGTAACACATATAAGGCATCACACATTAGAGTTTTAAAAATAAAAGCAATATAATTTCAAAATCATTTTTATGCTTTCAATATGAGCATGTATCTATAATTTTTCTTCCATCTCTTTGATTTTCTACAATAAAGACATCATAAACTAATTTAGATAGATATATTATCATTTCATCTGCAGACAAAAGAATATCATACACTTGAATAAATATGTCATTTTTTTCTATCATATATAGTTCTTGCTAATTATCAGTGAAAATATGTAGTATTGAGCTTCTGTTTATAAATATTGGTACCTATTATATCACTGGTATATATTTCTGCATTTGTTATTAATCTTGAAGTTCATTTTTTACCATTACAATATTCAGTGTTCTCATCATTAAATTTAATGTAATCATTAGTCAAGTCATTCATCATATCTGCATTTTTATCTTTATTAAAGTTTAGTGACCCTGAAGTATTTTATGTATTACATTTTACCTAAATGCAACTGTTTAGTCCTGTGATATTTAATAATATAAAATTTGATAATATGAGTAAATGATGAATGTTCACAGAGATGGCATGCTACTACATTCTATAAACTAAACTAAGTGTGGATTTTTAATATTTACAAATTAACTATGCGAAATTATTTAGAAAGGACAATGTAGGTCATTTCAGATTTGTCTAGAAGGGAGTTTATGCCAAACTGATATATAAAGCACATAAATATTTATGAAATCAGTCATCAAAGGAGTTAGAGGAATTAGCTTTGTATTGATTATGCCTAGTTATCTGTTATGTGTGTGACAATATGAAAATGGGCACAAGCTACACATATTGATTTACTGTCCAATAAATAATTACAGTTCATTATTTATTGATTATGTATTTCCATTATCATTTTACCTCTCTCTTAGTGAGGATATCAGTGTCAACTTAAAGTCTGAACAATTTATACACAAAAAGGTAAAAGACAATTTAAAAAAACATGCACAGTGAAATACTGTGTGTCTAGTTTACATATGTGCATATAACAAAAGGATATATTGTTCTGGTTACTAGTATCAGGCTTCTAACTGTATTGTGTGAATTTCACAAAATAGGCAAGAGGGGGTATTCTGTTGCTCTATAAGGTTTTAAATTGTCTCTGTTCCCAAATACAAGATAGAACACCTGGAAGAATACTGCTCTGGGTCTATATTGACAGATGGGAAAGTAGCTAAAAGGGCACTGTAGGCCATTTTCCGTAGTGCTCCATTAATGTTCCTGTCTCTATATTGCTGTTACTGCAGTAAATACTGGCATTTGTCCATCTCTAGAAGACAAAACTATGAGAAACCATTTTTGATAATAAGAGAAGATAATGCCAGCGAGATTTCTGCTGTATTTCTCTACCTGTATATGGTAAAGAGAAAAAATAAAAAGATCTAAAAAAAATAAAGTTTTCCATGAATATGATTAGTAATTAGTTTAAGTGAATTTCTTTGGTTATTAAGAGCTGTGAATTATCTAATTTCTTTTTAGATGGTACATAGAACTGAAAAGATCACAGATAAACAAAAGACATAGTTTATGCCTTACCTATTTTATTATTTTTGTCAGAGTTCAAGTGCTATTAAATATTATTATAAAAAATACAAATTGAATGCTCATATGTAATCATATATAATGAAATGTAAATAGCTTCACCTTAAGTATTTTTACTTAATGATTAATAATATTTTTCAAACTTGCCCACTCTCAAAAATACATTAATTTGTACAAAGGTTAAGTGTCAGCAATGGAAATTTTAAATGTTATCTTGTGTATGTTTTATTGTGTTGTAATTGTACAGTGTTCTCTTTACATTTCTTTACTAAAATTTAACACATACAGCTAAAGAAAAAAAAGAAAAAGAACACGGTTGACTTTAATGAGAATAAAATTTCCCTGTTGAAATTTTGAGTTCACTCAATGGGGATCATTAGAACCTAAGTGTCAAAATTCAATTATTATATAAAGCTATAATTTTGCCCTTTGCAGGAAATATCTATTTGCCCTTGAAGGTATACCTTGAAATTTATAAATCTTGAAATTGGATACTAATTTTGGAAGATTCTTAATCTTTTTATTTTCTATGTTTCCATTTCAATATGCCTTTGGATATTTCTGATTTCTGATGTTTTAATTCTTAGGCTTTACTTAAGTCATCCCAGTTTTTTGAAAATTAACACGTTCTATTTAATTTTTGTTTTGTTTTTTCTTTCATTTTATGTTTCACTTTGAATGTTTATTCCAATTAAAATGACATTTTTTTCAGAGTTGTGTATTGTACTAAAGAAAGAGAATTACACATATTGTTTCTTTTAAATTTCAATTTTCTAGGATATTTTGTTCTTATTTGGAACTCATTTGATATAGTAATTATACAGAATAATAGGCCAGACAGTGCAAGCCTGTGTATTAAATATATTTTAAAACCAATTCATGCCATTTTTTTCTCCATTGTCTGATTATTCTCTTCATCTCTCACAGTCTCTCTTTCACTTTCATGATTTCTCTGTCCTCAAGTATTTATTTGAAAGAAAATGTTCTAAATGTTCTTAGGGAAATGATATTGATTTTGCTGTACATGCTATTCACCCATTTTCTTGCTAGAATTGTCTTCTTCATGGAATAATGATACTTCATTTTCTGAACCTAATCTGGTTCAATTAACTTTTTAAGCATGTTTGATCATATTATCCTTTACATATAAAAAGTATTTCATGTTTTCCAATGACTCCATAAAGTAATAATAACTACTTGTAATTGACTACCATATAATTTCATGTGATATAAAACAAATCTGTTTTTAAACATTATTTCAGATTTCATTGTTTTTGTCTAATATACATCTATTTGTTTATCTAAAGTTAAACATGATACACCAGGCAATAACATGATATAGGGGACCTACATGGGATATCTGCTGTTTCTCTAGCTTATAGCTACTATCTGCTCAGTATTTCAGGCATCTGTCAAGGTAAATGTTTTTGGAATACTCTGGAACTAATTTTAATCTTTTATATTCATAGAATTCCTTTCAATTAGCTTCCATCTTTGCACTATACACCTCCTTCTACTATTAGTCTTATTGTTATCATCCTCTTTCTTCCTGTTCTCCTTATCTTTCTCCTTTGTCTCCTACTCCTCCTCTTCACCTTCTCTCTTGCATGATTTCACCACCTTCTCTCCTTTCTCTTTGTCTTTCTTCTTTTTTTTTCTGTAATCCACTTTGTTTCAATGTTCAGGAAGAGAGACAAGATGAAAACTCAAAATAAATTTTACTGTCGTTGTTCGTTCTGTTTCCAGAAATAATTAAAAAAATTTGTGCATATAGTCTTGCCATTACTATGGATACATCTTTTTAGATGTCAATTTTTAAACAAGTTTAGATAGATAGATGATAGATAGAAAAATAGATAGATAGATACATAGATACATAGATAGATGATAGATGTAGATATTGATATAAATATAGATGAAATTTCTCTTCTTTCAATTTACAAAAAAAAATTCAAGATTCAATAAGGATTTAAAAGATTCAGATGATAAAAATAATAGTGTAAAATATAGGTGAGTTTCACTAGTATTTTTATGCTTGGTAGTCATTTTAGATTTGACACCTCTCCTGGGTTGCATCCTATTGTGGTGATAAAACACTAACCATGAATGGCCTTGGGGAAAATGGTTTATTTCAGATGACAGGTCACAGACATTGAAAAAAATCAAAGCAGAAACCTAGAGGCAGAAACTAAAACAAAAATCATGGAATAGCCATTGAGCATCCTTCCTTTTATCTTACTTATTTTTTTATTTTTTTCTTACCCATAATTTTATATGACCTAGGGCAGTGTGCTCAGAGGTAATACCTGCCATAGTGGGAATAGACCTCTTCCATCCATCTTCAGTTAAAAATGTCTCACAGACATAACCTCAGGTCAATCTGATGGAATCAATCCCACACTTGAGGACTAATCTTTACAAGTAACTGCATTTTGTGTCAAGATGACCAAACTACCCTCTGCATCA
Source organism: Sigmodon hispidus (assembly GCA_004025045.1). NCBI lineage: Eukaryota > Metazoa > Chordata > Mammalia > Rodentia > Cricetidae > Sigmodon > Sigmodon hispidus. The sequence continues at coordinate 267,045 of PVIH01000774.1, forward strand.
CTAAAATTTAACTAAGGAAAGCAAGAATAAAAGTAGTCACATCTACGTAAAGAAAATGACAAACAAGATTCAAAATTAAGCTGTCAGTTAGGAAATACAACATAACTATTGGACATTTAAGATGCATTGCTTATAAACCTTTATACACATAAACATCAATAATTATGAAATAATAACGATTGAAGACTCACATATAGGAAAACACATACAATATCTCATTCAAGACAATTAATTATGGTTCTATTAACAAACATAAATTTTATTTTCTTTACAGCTGAATAATATTCAAGAGCATAAACTTACCACATTTACATTAACTTTACATCAGTTGATTGACATTTATGATGTTTTTCATTATGGCTACTATAAACGTTGAATCAATGGACAATGATGAACAAGGATCTCTGTAATAAGATGTAAAGTCCATATGTGCTTTGATGGATCTATAGTAGGTCTATTTTCAACTATTTGAGGATACTTCATACTGTTTCCATAGTGACTGTTCCAATTTACACTCCTACCAGCAATAAATAACTATTATCTACTTTTGTATATAGTATCAGTTACTGCTTTAATCTTAGGCATTTTGAATACGGTAAGATGCTGGAGGGTTCCCAAAGCCCTTGTACAACTGACAGCTCTTACTTTTAAATGCAATCTCTTTTATACATACATTATTTTCTTAATTGTTAGCTATTTATAGAAAGCTTTGATAGAACTGTTTCAACTATATAAATATTTACTATTCAAAATAAAATATTTTCTATTCAAAATAAAATATTTTCAAAGTAAACAAAAGATGGAATCTCAAAGTAGTTTTAATTTTCTTTTTCCTTAGAGCTAAGGAGAGTGAAAATTTATTTGAATGGTTCTGACTCATTTATGTTTTATCTTTCTAAAACTATGTTTTCTGTGTATCACAATTTAGACTAAATTATTTGTATTCATGATATTTAATCTTTGTGTATATGTTATACTAAGACTTTGGCACATAAAATTGGTAAATTATTTATTTCTGTTTTATAGAATGTTGGTTTTTTCAAATGATATTGGCCTGATCTGTATATAACTTTTTATTCACTTTCTGACATTTAATTTATTAATTATTGATATTTCTGTTTATACTATTTGGGTCCTGATTTTAAAAAAAAATCTTCTTTAAACCTGTGATTTCCAGTCTTTTCCATACTTTCTTTTTTTTCAGATTCATAGTATCTGCTTTTATGCTGAGGTCCTTTTGATCTTTTTAGAGATGAGTTTTGTGAAGGCTGATAAATGTGGTTTCTATTTTCATTTTTCTACATGCATTTTTCTATATTTTTACGATGTGTTTAATATAATTTGCTAAAGTTGCTATCTTTTTCCAGTGTACATTTTTGCCTTATCAAAAAACAAGTATTTGTAGGTGTTTGGAATTATATCCCTGTTTCTTAGTCTATCATATTCATCAACGTATCTTATTCAAGCTTCAGATACATATGTTATATTTATGTAACTGTTAGTCCCTAAGAGCCAAGCCCTCTGAACTCTCAGGTCAAGGCACACCCTTGCCTAGGCTCTGAATTCAGGCCCTCTTTAAAGCAAGGTCCACATGTGCATCCTTCTATTTGTCCTCTCCTGGGAGCTCTCATTTCTTTTTTGTCCCTTCTTCTCATTATTTTTCTCTTTCTTCTTGCCTTGTTTGCAATTCTAACCATAACCTCTCTGTGAATGAAACCATATTCATCTGAAATAAAGCTCTTTTCTACATACAATCAGCTGCTAAGTATCTCTTGCTGTCTGTTGCTGCCCTTCTGCCATTTTCCCCCTGTTCCCACAAGAATACATAGAAATCTGCTACCAGATAAGTGGGCCTATGCAAACCATGCCATTATATGCACAAAATCCCAACAACAAACATACTAGGTAGCTGTAATGGATCAGAATGGACGAGTGGATCTTCCAAGAAAATGAAAACATAAAACAATTTTATGAAGTGATAAAAGGTGAACAAGCTCAAGGCTAAAACATAGCTAAAACACACAGTACTTCGGTTCTGCATTAATGGCCACTGTCTGTAAGGGGTGTGTGGGTGAGCAAGAACTCATTTTCTTTCATGAGCTGGTCACAGGGAGTTTACTTATGTTGCAGTAAGTAAATGAGCATCACAAATGGGCTTTTTTGTAAATAGGGAGATGATAAGGGTGGTTATGGAACTGAAAGAAATGATAACTGAGTTTGATGGGGCACATGATATAAAAATCACCAAATAACAAATAAAATATTTAAAAAAAATCTTTTGTAGAATTAAAAAAAAAAACAAACAAAAATAGATGAACTACAATATGGAATGGCATGGCATCAGGAGCATCCTTTAGGTGTTGAGGCAAATTCCACAGGCTGCTTCTTCTATCCTTAAACCTAAAACTAGAACCATGTAGGTGAAGCTGCCAAATTCTGTTGCTTACGGGAGTGGAACATAGCCCACCTTGTTCAAATATGCCTTTATCAGCTTTATGTCCATTGCAATCTAAGCTTGTTGTCCTGAAACTTGCTCTGTAGGCCAGGCTGACTTCAAACTCAGAGAGTTGAAAGCCTGCCTTTCCAGTTCTGAGATTAGAGGTATTCCCCCACCATATTCAGTTCTAAACTTCTCTTTAGTTTCTTTTCACAAATTGGAAATGTAGCTGGGTGGGATCTTTTCCTGAAGCCATCACTATCTTTATTCTATTTCTTAATCTGTTTATCTGTTTGAACACAGAATTTAGCTCTATTTCACTTCCTGGTGTTCCTCCATCACCCCACCCTGCAAAATTTTTATTTTGTAATTTAACCTGCTCAGCTTACTCCTTTTCATTATAAATTGCCATTAGAGTTATCACTAATCACATGACAGAATCTCTACTAGACTACTTTGAGATTTCTTCTACCAACTGGATTAATATAAAGCTCTTTACTTTAGCCTCAGGTAAACTATCTGTGCAACAGCAAAATGCAGCCACTTTCTTCACCAAAATATTACAAGACTATCAATTTTCTCTGAAACATCTTAATTCCCACAGGACATCAAATCACTTTCAACAACAGTTTCTTCTATGCTCTTACTAGGATGACACATTAATCAACACTTAAATAATTCTGCTGCTTTCCTAACCCAAATTATCAAAGTCTATATTACTACAAATAAAACATGGTCAGGTTTATCACAATAATAACAGACTATTCTGTAGCAACGTTTGTCTTAGAGTTTCTATTGCTCTAAAAAGATGTCATTACCATAGCAGCTCTTATACTAAAAACATTTAATTGAGTGGGTTTGATTGCACTTTCAGAAGTTCAGTTCATTATCATTGTAACAGAAATCGTAGAAGTTTGAAGGCAGAAAAGATACTGGAATAGTAGCTAAGATTCCTCTACCATGTTGGCAAAAATAAGCCAAGTGAAACAATGGAGGTTATCCTTCGCCTAGGAATCATCAAAACCTACCCCCACAGTGACATCACATATTACTAAATTTTGATAATGATCTCACTGAATATGTATATAGAGAAACAATACATAATATACAAAATAATATTAGTATCTACTTTAAAATAATAACATTGAATCCAATTTTCTTGTGAGTTTTATTAAAAACTATAAAAAAGTTTGTTTGCATGTGAAATACAAGGAGTTAGATCAATTAGGTCAAGGACTATATGTTATTTAGTTCTAGTTATATTTATTAAAAGCAGATTGATAAATTAGCTTTCTTATTTCCACAACTGTAATATACTAATCTTTAAAAATTGTTCTTTAGGAAGCAAATATATGACATAAGAACTGGGTGTACCTTCTGCTATTCTCAAGGAAAGAACAAGAAAATTATCTATAAGATATTCACGGACGCCGCCACTGCCACCAGCGCAGCTGTGCCAGAGCCGCGAGGAGACCGGCCGCCTGAGTCCCCCGCCCCCTCGCCGGGTCCTCGGATTTGTTCTAACAATCTGTTAAAACATGGTGGATTACTATGAAGTTCTGGGCGTGCAGAGACATGCCTCACCTGAGGACATTAAAAAGGCCTATCGGAAACAGGCACTTAAATGGCATCCGGACAAAAATCCTGAAAATAAAGAAGAAGCAGAGCGGAAATTCAAACAAGTAGCTGAGGCATATGAGGTGTTATCGGATGCAAAAAAGCGGGACATCTGTGACAAATACGGCAAAGAAGGATTAAATGGTGGTGGAGGAGGAGATGGAAGTCATTTTGACAGTCCATTTGAGTTTGGCTACACATTGCGCAATCCAGAGCATGTCTTCAGGGAATTTTTTGGTGGAAGGGACCCATTTTCATTTGACCTCTTTGAAGACCCATTTGATGACTTTTTTGGGAACTGAAGGGGTTCCCGAGGAATAGAAGCCGAGTTGCTGGCTCATTTTTCTCTGCTTTCAGTGGATTTCCTGCTTTTGGAGGTGGATTTCCTGCTTTTGATACAGGATTCTCGTCATTTGGGTCCCTAGGGCATGGGGGCATCACTTCATTCTCTTCAGCATCATTTGGCGGCAGCGGAATGGGCAACTTCAAATCAATATCAACTTCAAATCAATATCATCTTCTTTGTATCTAAAAGCCTAAGATAGTTAATGGCAAAAAAAAATCACTACAAAGAGAATTGTGGAGAATGGTCAAGAAAGAGTAGAAGTTGAAGAAGATGGACAGTTAAAGTCCTTGACGATAAATGGTGTGGCTGACGAGAACGTCCTTGCAGAAGAATGCCAATGGAGAGGCCAACCCACACCAGCTCTGGCCCCTGGCCCGGCCCCAACATCAGTCCGGGTTCCCTCCCCGGCTGGGTCCCCAGCCAGGCCCCTGGCCCCAATTCCAGCCCAGACTCCGTCCCCTTCTGTCAGCACCCGCCCACAGAAGCCACACAGGCCTGCCCCAGCGGTCAAACTTGTATCTAAAAGCAACTGGGAAGATGAACTGCAGGATAGGCAGCGGGTTCCTGGCCACCGGGATGCCCCCATGACCTCAGCAGGGCTCAAGGAAGGTGGCAAGAGGAAGAAGAAGCAGAAAGAGGACTCGAAGAAGAAGAAGCCCACCAAAGGGAACCACTAGGCTGGACTTGGCGGCAGCCACAACAGCCGCTCTAGTGTGCGATGTGCACACGCACCGCAGTAGCATCCTTTTGGTGCCGCCCAGGGCCACTTCGCTTAGCAGGATTATGGACGTGTGTCCACGGATTGGTAGGAGATGAAGGTGACAGTCCCAGGTGGCCCGTATAGTATAAGCTTGTGACCCAGCCTCAGCCTTGTAACTCTGCTTTTCCCCAACACTAAGTCTGTAGCATTTTCCTCTTGAGTTGTAAGGATCTGCCTCGTTCTTTTCAGCAGTCCAAGCCCTGCTCCAAGCACTGAGATATTTGTATCTGGAAGAGTCCAGTAGGGAGCTGGGTATGTATGTGTTCATGACAGACTGTCTGCTGGCGGCGGCATTGTGTGCAGTTTTAGTACAGTAGGACTTACAGGTAACGAAAGCTGCGCCCTGAGCCGTGGGTGCTAGTTAGGGTGCTTTTGTTCAGTCCTCTGGCAACATAATAGGCCATCATGAGCCACTTCAGATGTAGTGTCTTTCCTTGTATTTATTGTTCAACTCTTAGTCTTCTCCAGGTAGTCAAAAATTGACACCAAAAATAGTTTAGTTTTTGGGAAATCTCATCTTTTCTTCTTGGAGAGAAATATTTGTCGTTCAGTCAATACCATTTCTAGCTTTTGTAGGTCAGTGCCACTGGCTGTTTACATTAACACATGGCACACAGGTACATGCAAAATAACCAGCGGTCGAGCAAGAATCTTGACTTTGGGTCTTCAGATTGCAAGTATGGGCCCCTCCCTTCCCAGCATCCTGCTGCACCCATCAAATCCATGCCACGCTGCCACCTTGCCTGCTGTTTGCACTGAGCACCAAGTAGTTCTGATGCCAACTCACTTCTGGGCGCCACATGCCTCTTGGGGTTGTGTTCCTTCCTTTGGTCACAGGGCTCTGTTATTTGAACTTTGTCTCCTTAGGAGGGAGGGCATCATGGGACAGTGTTGGTGGGCTTGAGATACCAGCAGTTAGGTCCATTGTAGAAATGGGGATTTTTGTGAGTTATGGGCACTGCCATAGTTAGGAGCCTGGGACAGGGTCACCTGAGGTTTGAGGAGACGACCATGAAATGTTTGCTGTATTTGCTTGGTTTTGGTGGGAGGTGTTGTGGGCACTTACCATGGAGTGTGGGTTTGTATTAATGTGTGTTGTGGAAATGTGACCTGCAAGGCATAATGTATTTTAGTGCTACCGACGTAAATAAAATGTAAATGTGACTGAAAAAAAATATTCACATAATTGAATATTTGTCTACTATTTCTTAGTGAAAATAAAGTTTCAGTCAAAAAGTTAGTAAGAGTTTCTCTTGAAAACCTAAGTGCTTGTAGTTTTGCATATTCATAAAAACTGTGTAAATAAGACAAAAAATGAATAGAAAAAAACAAATTTAACCAAAAACATAAAATTGGCAAAAAGCACAATTCTATTAATTGCAGTAAGTTAAGAATTACATAAAACATTCTCAAATTTCTTTTGGGGTTATAATTTTACATGATCATCAAGAACAGATCACAGTTGCACTTCATTTCTACTATTACAACAGTAGACTATCACATCAAATTTGTACTGAAATTTTCACAACTACAAAACACAGGAAGATAATTTGTTCTATTTCCCTCAAAATTTGCATTGGAAACTGATAGCATTATAGTTTCTATAATCTGATTCTAAATTAGAAGTGGGGTTCTTTTCTAGCACTTTGGTAATATGGTTTATATCTTTGTAGAACACTTAAAACTGTGAGTAGTCAAGTCTGATGTATAAAAATAATGCCAGAATATTTTTCTTTCCAGATTCAGGAAATTAACAGTATTTTCCATCTCAAAGACAATTTCAAACTTCAGAGAAAATTTAGACGGATAAATCTGCTTCTGTGGAACATATGCAAAGATTAATCTCCAGGTGTTGTTAATTGCTAAATCAAGATTAGGCAGTTTTGAGACATACTACCTACCAACCTTGCAATAGTTGACTTTCTTTATTTAACCCAGTAACTAAAGGTTCAGCCTGCTATTGTTATTGTTATGTCCTGAATTTCAGTGTCATTCTTTGTCTGGGAAAAGGTTACATGAAATTCCAAACATTTACACTGATTAGTCTTTGTAACTTTACTAGCTCAAGAATAACTGTATGACTTCATATGTTATAAAAAAGTGAAGCATATAATTGTCCAGAGTTTGGATAGAAGAATACGGAGAGTAGCAATGTTCAGGGAAAAAAGAAGGAGAAATGAATATGTATAAATGAGAGTATGTAAGAGCAGCAGCAGTGAAGGGGTAAAGCTATGCAGAATGTGAGTCTATATGTGCTGAATGAGAGGTGAAGAAGAAGCTGAAAGAGAAGGAGAGAGATTTACAAAAAGATAAATGAGAGTGACTGGGCAAAGACACAGTGATGTAGAAGAAAGATACATGTGAGTGTATGTGGATGATAGAAATAAAGATATATGAAAGTGTTGTTGTTCTGTATAGGAACTATGCAAAGAGCTGTATAAGAATGTGTGAGAAAAATGTAAAGTGTTATATGATGAGAGAGCTATGTATATGAGATGAATAGCTATGGCTGTATGGAGATGTGTTACTGTGTGGAGGCAAGGAAGATAAAACTGTATAAAATATATGCAGAAGAGAATATATGTGAAAGCAAGAAGTGAAGATATAGGAAAATACATATATCTGTCTATGGAGATTTATAACGGTCTATGTAAAAATATAGCAAATTTTATATAAATGTAGTTAATGTATAGAATATAGCAATGTGGAGATATGCAGCTAAATTTAGAGCATTTTTAAGAAGTAAAAGAGAAAGTTACCATAAGAATGTGTGTATATTTCCTTATTTTACCAGTCTGTTAGATAGTTCATAATTATCCCAGATTAAAAAAAAAAGTTTCTTATCCAAACCATTTGCTATTCTCAGGCATTTCTTTTAATGATCTAAAGTAAACCTCATGACCCATGTTATTTTTATGAAAAGAAAACCTGTGAATTACACTGATGCCAGGTAGAAATCACTAATTCACATGACAATCAACATAGCATGAAGTAATATTCTCAAAATCACCTCACTAATGATTTAAAAATTTTTAGAGAAAAATGAGCCTTTCATATAGATATTACTCAAACAAGGTATATAATAATATTTTTTCTTGTCAATCAGCAAAGACCAATACCAAAAACCAAAACCAAAAGCTGGTTACCTGGTAGAAAATATCTTTTGTTCACATAAAATAAAGTCCAATTAATCCATTATTATGGTCCCAGAATCAGCATAACATAAAGGAGTGTCATTCTGTTTAGCAGTTAACATTATTACAAAATTATAAACATTATATTTATATACATTATATAATATGCATATGATACATTTATAAACATTATAAACAAAATTTAGTTATAGCAAAGCTTATGAATTATGAAAACATTTAAACATTAATGCCTGGACTATTTGGATACTGTTCACAGAGTCCTTTGCTCATGAATTCTATCAAATTTCTGATTTTCTCTTCTCTCAGGTTCAGCTTAGCTGATATTATATTAAGGTCCTTGATTTATTTGGAGATGAATTTTGTGCAGGGTAGTTGATATGGTCTATATTATTCTACATGTAGCTATCTTGTTTAACCTGCAGCATTTGTTGAAGCTACTTTCTTTTCTCCTGTCTGTATTTTTGCTTGCTTGTCATCGTGCATCTCCCTCTTTGAAACAAAACATTTATGTTTATTATTTAAGAATTTAAAACATCATATAACATGTTTGAGAGTATTGCCACTGTTCTCTCCCCCACCATTCCTTCAGTTATCCTATCACCCCTTCTGCCCAATCTTCTATACTCTCTTTAAACCCACTGAGCCCATTTGATATCTGTATATAAAACAATAGGTCAATTTCTTTTTTATTTATTTACTTGTATAGAATAAAGTCTTTCTTTTCCATGTATTCCCTTGTTTAAACTTTCCCTCTCCCAACCTCTCCCGGTCAGTCTTCAGCCTCCCTCGTCCCTACCCCCCATCCCCTCCCCAGAAAGGGCAAGAGGTCCCAAGGTGGATTAGCTCAGCATCCACTCCAGGCAAGTCCGATTTCCTCATCCTAATATCAAGACTGGGTTAGGTGTTCCTCTGGAGGGAATGGGATCCAAGCTTCCAGTCCATGCACAGAAACACAGTCTGAACCCTCCCCTTGAGGCTTCATATACTGCCCATGTCAGTGGACAGTTGCCTATCTTTGGAGGGCCTAGTTCCTTTTCCTTATGGTTCCCCAGTGGCTGTTCTTGGTTAAGTGAGCTCACAAGAGCTCCAACCAACAGTCACTGTGAGATTTTCCCTATAGTCCCTATCCCCTTGCTGATACAGAGTGTCTTCCTGTGTTTTCAGCTGGACCAAGGACTCAGCCCAGTTCTCAGCCATGTATCCCTGCCTCTACCTCTATTCATTGTTGGATGTAAGTTCTGTAATGGCACTTAGGGTGGTTATTCATGTGATTATAGGGGAAATCTTGTTTAGGCAACACCTTCACTATTGGTTGGAGACTTAGCCAGGGACATCCTGTGAGGTCTTGGAGGTTTCCCTAGCACCTGGTCTTTTTCCAACTCTGCATTGGCTTCCTCTATTAAGAACTTATCTCTTTTTTTTCCTACCTCCTTGTTGTTCTTCTCACTCAATCTTCTCCTCACCTTTTCTTGTTTACAACTCATTATGCTCCCAATTAGCTAAGGAAATTTTCTCTATTTTCTCACCTGGTTTCCAAAAGATTACCATCAATGTTTCTTTCTGTACATAGCATTTGCTTTTCCTTCCTTAATATTAATCCTACTTTGAATTTGGTTTTTACTTATTTAAATTGAGATTGCTTTTAGTTGCATAGAGTTTCAAGGTTTCTAGTCTGATTCTTCTTAAGTTCTGTATATTTATGTTCAAATTTGAAATTAATTTGCTCAATCCTTTCTTTATCTCATGATTGAGAAAAAATGCATAGTCTTAAATGTGGTCAAATAAAATATTCATATATTTTCAGAGTCTTTTTTCTTTAATTCTTTTTTCTAGGGAACAAATGTCAATGTTGGTTCCAATAATTAAAGACCTCAGAAAAGAGAGATAATTTATCTTCTTGAATGATATCACTGGTTCAAACTAGATTTTTGAGAGAGAGCCTTTATTTAAATATATTTAAAATCCTGTAGTAAAATGTTTATAAATGATTTGCTTTCGGCTTTCATCCTAATTTTTTTTTCTAAAAAATAGAAAATGTATTTTTGACTTATACTTCAAAACATCCAAAACTGATGGTAGTTTTATAATCCTAATACATTTTTTTACACATTAGAAAAAGACATTGACAGCCACTTTTTTAAATTAGCAAAATATAATTGTTTACAAATTTCATCAACATTATAAACAGCTACTCACACAAATTATTACAAGAAAGGTAAAAAATTAAAATTGTGTGTGTATGGATGAACAATTTATTCATCCATAATAAAAAGCAGCACCATTTTCAAAAGAATAAAGATTATAAGATTAATTCAAATAAGCCAGACTGACAAAAATAAAATCATTGCTTGTCTTCTTCCATGATGAATTTGTTGGGGAAAAAGAAAATGAAAATAAAGATAGGAAGAAAATTGCTGTGATCACATGTACAAGAAGACAACATAGGGATTCTCGCACTTTTTACAGTCAGTATCAGGTAATTAAAAATCAATCACAAACTCTAATTGACTGTATCAAAAAACTCTCAAGGAAATACTGAACATAGAACACACATTTCTCAATAGCAGAGATGTGGGACAGTCAAAAATGTTTGTTTTCATTTCTAGCACACCAGCAATAGGTGGTTCATAATTGCTTGCCATGCACTTTGATGACAAGGAGACAAGGGTACAAAAGACAGTTTTCTTGAGACACACATGAATGTTTAATAGTTTGCCAAGTAATCTGCAAGTGGGGATGTTGAATGCTGGTAGTCTCACAAAACTGTGTTCATAATCTTAATGTGTTAGAAAATAGAATCACATGCCAAGTGAATATTATTAGATTCAGGGCCTTTATAAGTTACAAAGACTTGTAATTAAAATGAGAAAACCATAAAGATCATACGTGGCATTATACAAGCATCAGGATAAAAATGTTAGTTCATTGCCTGGTATGTTGTATGTATTTGGTAAACTACTTTTCTTTGCATTTCAGTGCTACAAAGTTGAGGTATTTGGGTTTTTTTTCTTTTTTTCTTTACTTTTATTTATTCAGTCTAATTTTTTTAACTCTTCTATTCATTCCAGGACCTTAAAAACAACAAGTATCTGGGGTGTGGAAGGAAGTGCTTCTGGTTAAGTATTTATGCACTGTTATTCCAAGGAACCCAAGCTGAATTTCAGCACCCTCCTTTGTCAGTCAACAGCTACCCGTAACTCCACCTCTAGGAGATTCCAATATCTCTAGCCTCAGCTGACACCTGCATTGATGCACATATATACACACAGACACAAACATACACAGACTTAAAAATGATAAATACAAAATTTAACAACAACAATAAAATTACCCAGTTATGTGATTCTTCAAAATAATAATATCTGCTCTCAGGCCTGTACCCTTGATTTTTCTCAATGAAACTGTGACAGTTTCAGCATGTACTTGGTTGGAAGTATTTCCTACAATTTTACAGATGCAAAGGCATACAGAAGAAAAACAAGTATATGTAGTCATAGGTTCTGATGTTAAACAGGTGCAAGCAGCCAAGCAGAATTTGGCACACGTAATTATTGGTTGTAACCAAATCATGACATACTTTTAATTATGATAAGCAAACAGTTAAGTTATCTTTCATGCCATGTGTTTTCATTTACAATAGTTGTGATTTAATAAAACTATAATTGAAATTTAATAAATTTAAAAAACATCAGCTTCTAGCAGGACACAATTTGAATTTTGAAAAGTTTAAATGTTCTTGTCTTTCCAGAGATTTAAAAATATTATCTACACAACTATAAATGTTTTAAAAAGCTTTAAAAAGTTATCAACTTTTTTTGTAACAGTGGGGTTGGAAGGTAGTCAGGTTAGATGTTTGTTAAACTTTCTGAAGTACACATAACCCTCAAATACTTCTGTAGATTACTCCATGCCACCCTCCTCTTTAGGTAGGAGATACTTCAGGAGTCACAGCTGTCAAGGGTGAAAAGGATGTAATGTAGAAAACAATGCCTAAGACATTTATAAAGGCAAATTTTTTCCAACCTGACAACCTACTAATCTAAACAATTTAACTGTCAAAGACAATCTTTTCCAATCACTGATTTCACTTAGAATGTGATTATTTAAACTAAGTGTTCTGAGTGAAAAAAAGTGTTTGTTCTTCTTTTTATCTATACTTGGTAAAATGGTAAAAATAAAATTCAGAGTCCAAAAATGCTGAATTTCTTTTGACCACTAGTGTTCTCACTTTTCTCAGCAAGCTTAACAAACTTCCAGAAAACTCACAACTAATTCATATAAATGTTCCTTGTTAATTTCCAGTGTTATGGCCACATGTAGTGTATTGGAAAGAAAGTTTGCATTTTGAACAAAGCAAACCATTTCCTTATATTTCTTTTACCCATTGTCTATAAAATATTTTTGATATTCCATTTAAATAGTGAAAAATATTGACAATTTTGAATTGTCTTACAAACAAAAATTTAGTTATGAGATTTAACTTAGGCCTATTTAATATTCTTTTGCTCTAATTAAATAATTATTTAGATTATTTTTTTCTCAAGATTTATAAGCTCATATAGTCTTCATTGTACCTTCTTCAGTTCCTAGATAGTAATATTCTTAGATAGGTCCCATTTCAGCAGACATTAAAAGCTGAGGACTTTATATGCATTTGAAAAGAGTTAAAAAGTTGACAAAAAATTAGTATGATTTCTTACATTATCTTCTTTGTTCTCAATTTGACTATGCTACTTAAAAGAATGTTTTTGGTAATATATATTACAAGACTGTTCACTAAGGAAAAGTAATTATATTATTTTTCTTCTGGCTCTACATATTCCTGTCCCATTAAAGTAAGTCATAGATCCACACTGTCTTTTCAAACCACTGCATTGCCATAAGCTAAAGATAAGTGGCAAATTTATCTGACAAATGCATGATAGAATCTCTACTACCAAATGGTTTTCAAATCACAGCATAAAAAAGAAGCCTTGGGAAACAAGTCTACAATTGGGAACAACTCTTCAAAAATTGCCAGAATAATCTTCTTCATAGCCCAAAGCAAGATGTAAATTAAGGAGCAATATACTATGTGTGTAATGGGGCATGCACATATAAATTCATGGTTCCATTCATCTCATGCAAACAGCTCCCACAATGTACCTTCCAGGAACAATTACATAACACTAAAGGCTTCTAAATTATAAATATTAAGGAAGAAAAAAAATTGTTCATTCCTTTACTGGGAAGTTTGGAGAAGCAAAGGAATAGAATCTTTAATTGTCAGATCGCTTTTTAATTGCATGCATTGTAGAGTGAGCATTAAAAGAAATGAAATCAGCTAGAGAAATGCATCTGTTGAAAAGGGCTTATTATTGTTGGTTGGCATGGCAGCAGTTTGCTGAATGACCAGTCATGCCTTTAACATTCAGGACAGAACATGAAGGTGCTCAAGTTCATAATGCTAAAAGCTATATTCTTTAATAAAGGAAAAAAATTGATCTTGCTGGAGGAAGAATAACAAAAAAAGACAACTATTAGCAAAAAGACTGTTTGAACAAATTATCTTTGTGTAAAAATATATTTTCTAATTCTCCAAGTATAGTGTTGTTACAAAGTTTTTCAAGATAGTTTTTCAGGAAAAAAAGAATAAAAGGATCATAAACTTTAAATACAAAGTAGATATTCAGGTGATTTTTTGGTTCTGGAGAAAAGATGTAGGCTTCTATGATTGATTTTCAAATTTTAAATACCACTATAAATCAATGAAAGAAATCATAAATATACTTGATGAGGCAAACAATATAGAAAGAAAATCCTAGGTTTTCTTTGTAAACCAATAAAAACAAAAACCTTCATAACAAAAGTCACTTCAAAGATCAAAGCAGGCTATTTGAGAAAATCATAAATATTCTTATATTTTGGTGTTAGGCATGACAGCAGGATATCAAATGAGCTATGTACTTTGTTTTTAAGCATATAATTGAGCCATTAATAAGGCCACGATGATAGAAATGAACAACTAGTCTAAAAACTAAAACCTGGTAGTCTTTGTTAGTAAATTCTCAAGATATGATACCTGGTGATTTGACAAGGACTTAGGATTCGAATTTCAAATACTCTTTAGCAATATAGCAGGACTTTTGGTACAGACCAACATTTTCTACAATGGAACTCAGTTCTGGGCTACATTTTCTAGCAATTAAGTGGTGTGAAGTATAAGAGGTTTCTGACACGGACTTTCTGGGCCTGAACCAGAGGTTTGATCATCAGTCTGGCAGTCCCACAGACTCACAGAAATACATGCAGTCCCAAAACAACACACAGACGCTTTCATTAATTTTACACTGATAAGTCTAGGGCCAAGTCATATAATTTGGTAGCTTTTAACTAACCCACCTTTCTTATCCTGTTCAGCCATGTGGCTCTGTACCTTTTCTCAGCAGCATTTCCTCTGTGTCTCCTGGTATCTCTATCTATCTCTGTTCTGAGACAACCCTGAGTTTTCTTAGCCTAGTATTCCCACCCACACTTCCTGTCTGCTTTTGACTAATCAGCTTTTATTAAACTCATAGGCAGAACAAATATGTACAACATTACCAGTGTAATCTCACTACAGGCATAAAACAAGAATCACAGCAAAACTTGACTGATATATATTCATTTATTTATGGAAGAAGTGAAATACTTTAAGAAAACATCATATACAGGGAAGAATTGCAAAAACTCACAATATTAACACTTATATAGTGCCTTGAATGCAGCTCCACAATGATCTCTCCAGAATTATTACAAACATCATTTGTTCCTATGGTTTTCTCTCTGGTCATGTGATCATGGAATCAATAGAAGGATCTTTCATGTTTGTGTTCTTTTAATTTTTAAGAATTGTTGTCATTACAAATTAATTCTTTGATTTTTGTACTTGATTATTTTACTTTTTAATCTAGAAGAGTCATATAATATTTATAATTTATTATATGTTCTACTTTTAAACTAACATAAAACATATATTTATATGTATAATTTTATACATATATGTATAATTTTATCTGAATTTTCTGTATTCTTTTTACTTCTTTATTTAACTTTGTTGAAAAACTATTACTCATTTTTGATTGGCTTCATATGCCACATCTGCCCCAAGGTAATATTAATTTGACTCGAGCACTATAATATGTGTATTTGAAATTTTGATCCCAAATATTTTAACACAGGTTTTGTAACTTACATTCATACAAATAATTTTGAGAAATTATATTATATTATAATTTGTATATAATGTGTTTATGTGTGATAATATTATGTTTATATATCTGATATTTAAAAATATATAATTTTACAGCATATATATAAACTTCTACCCTGTGACAAGTATAGTTTTCTAAAGGTTTGCAAGACTTGCATGCCCTCTGAAATCAATCATTTTACCAATAGTAATAAATATTGAAATTGATCATTAACTGCAAATCAGTATGTAAAAAGGTAGAGTGACTCAGTAAGACACATTAGCAGTTTCTTACACAGGTGAAAGTGTATTCTAAAAATAACACACAAAATGATAAAACCAATTTTTACACATTACCACAAAAATATATTATACCAATATTTTTTAATCATTCTCTTTGTCTAGAACTAAAAGACAATCAATGTATCCTCCAGCAGCTTCATATATTTAAAAATTAGGAGATATTGTAAGTAATATAATAATAAAAAATAAGTGAGTTTACAAGTTGTGAAAAGGCTGGATGTACTTTGTATGTTCATTTCCATGTTAAAGAATGGATCTGAAAGGTAAAACCAGACTGTGACTTCAATATTCCATATCATGTACTTGTAAGACAATAAAATGAATAAAAGTTTCTAAGGATCCTGGATTGGGGAAAAGAAAATTTAAGTGGAATACCTGGAGTCTCTGTAGCATGATAAATAGATTTTGCATGATGTTGTGAAGGTAACCAAAGAACACTAAACACAGGCAAAGTCTTTATCACTGTATAGCACAGAGAATGATCTTAGATAGTTTAAGTATTTAGGATACTTGGAAAGACAGAAAAGATTGCAGATTTTGTCATAGCAATCTGCCTGAAATGGATAGAACTAGAAAAAAAAAAACCCTCCAACATGAGGTAACCCAGCCCAAGAAAGACACACATAAGTGGAATTTGCTGTGAAATGAAGGATAAATATGTTGTAATCCACAGACCCAGAGAGACTAGGTAACAAGGAGATTTGTGAGAAGATTCTGGAAGGCAGGTATGGATGGGAACATGAGTGATTAGTTTGAATGTGCATAGAGGAGGATTATAGAAATAGACTCTTGAAAGGCGGGTAGGGCATTTCAGTTCAGGTAAACACCTGGTGCAAAGGGATCTCCCAGGAATCTAAGAGCATCAACCTGTCTCAGGCTCTGAGCAATGACTGGATATGTACCAGAACTGACCGGCTTTTGGGACGACATTGGTCCCTGGCTCAGTTGTTATCAGAGGCATCATTCAACAACTGACAGCCAATAATTATGTGGAGTTCAGTTCAGGGAATCCTACAAAACTGTGTGTGTGTGTGGGGGGGGGTTGTAAAAGCCAAAGAAGTGAAAGACACCACAAGAAAAACTACTAATGTAGGCTCATATGGACTCCCAAACACTAAAGCATTCTGACCTAGGCACTCTGCATATATGTCATAGTTCCATAGCTTGTTTATCTTCTAGGATACTTAACAGAGAAAACAGCAGCTTTCTTTTATTCTTTTATTGGCTTTTGGGACCCTGCTCATCAAATTGGGTCTCCTTGCACAGCCTGAATGTATAGATAGGTGCTTAGATGCACTGTAACTCTATATGTCATATTTGTTAATACTCATGGGAGTCCTGCCCTTTCCTAAATAAAAATGAAGACTTGATTGAGAATGTGAAAACAGAAAGGTGGGAAAAGGTACTGAGAGGTGAGCAGAGATTAGGAACTAAGGCTAAGTTGTAAAATAAAAAATAAGGGAATTTACTCAAGAAAAATATGCAAAATATTATAGGAATGGAGAAAGTAGCTGCAAGTAATCTTGAAAATAATAGAAGATACAGAATTTAAAGAAGAAATCGATAGGAATCAAACAAATTCCATCACATAAGATACTTGACTTGGTAGGTTCTTTCTGTGAAGGTAAATGCTACCAATAAATGATTAATATAGTTGTGGTGGTTGATTGTAGTCAAGTTTTGTAATGGGAACAAGAGGGAATTTTTATTCAATCATCTATCAGTGCAAACCAAAGAACAGCTGAATATGTACATGGGTAATTTACTAATGAAAACACTTATAGGTGCATCAGCACACTTGTATAAACTTCTTCCTTCTGTCCTTTGATAAAATTCTTCTTCAAACACACACTGAAGACAGTGAATTTCAAGTCTACATCTTTGTCCCTGATCTAATTCAATGATAAGGGGAAACTGGATGACTTTCAGAAGAAAAAAACTCTAGGAAAATTTTAGAAGGTAACAAATTAAAACTGAATCACAAGGTATTCATTCATTGCTCAGAAAGACAGAACTTGTGTGAACCAAAAAGAAATTGTGATTGTAAAGTTGACAATGGACCTTCAAACTCCCTGCAGATAAAATCAGCAGTTTTAGGAAATCTTGATGTTCTTTTATTCTTTGCAGAATCATAAATAAAGATAGAGACCATATGGAAACAAGTGTTTATCACAGAGAGACAAAAAGAAACATTCTATCTAGGTGAACTGTCTGGCATGCTGATCAGAATTGTCTAATGAGGACTTCTCAGATTGTAGAAAGAATATAGAGCTGAACACAGTATTTGAAGAGTCAATAAAAAGGATAGTAGTCTAACTCTGTGTTTTATATATATATATATATATATGTCTATAAATATATATATATTTAAACTAGGGACCAAAGAATTAGATTTTTGTAGAAAGATCATGATTAGTTGATTAATAAAATAACAGGTAGTAAGAAATAACTTCTGAGCTATTAACTCAGACAAACTTAAATAGAGACATTTTATCTAGTTTTTCTAGAACTACAGGGCTTTATGACATAAATTTTAAGAAAAATAATATTGCTTTAGAAAAATTAACTTTATCACGTTACATTTTAGTTCTCAAGAAATTTACTGTTTTCCCATTTTGCTTATTTTACGTTGATATGCTTATGTAGTCATTGAGGAATTTTTAAAAAGTATGTAACAAGAATAGACTTTATAATCAAAGATCAAAGTCTATGAGGAAATGAGTTTGTGTAAAACTAAAGCCTGTAAGAAATATAGGTTTTTAGAGTAAAACAAGCCTTATCTAGATGTACTTCCTTTCAGTCCATCTCTCCTAAAATGAAACTAAGAAGTATTCCCTGTCTGATTACTCTCATAGACTCTCTTGTATCTATGTGTCTTCAGAGCCTGCTGTTATCAGTTTTCTCATGAATAGCAACCAGTGAATCTCAATTTTTATTATTCCTATATTTAATAAATACTACATGTAAAATAGATGATCCTCCAATAAATAGTAAGGAATTATTTCACCTCAACATCAACTATGTGGGCGAAATTAGCAATATATTAGATGGGCATCAACTTTCTGATTGAAGGATTGATCGACTGCTCGTCCTTCAATGAGGCATTCTCTTTCTTCAGTGAAAAGAGTAGATACCTTACTGGGTTAAGGTTATTATAACTCATTGGTAATTATTTAAGCAGTTTTAGTTGTAATGATCAGACCTGAGAGCGAAGACAATATATTGTTGTAGGTACTCACCTCTGAACTGTGTAGAGTTCTAATGTAATTATGACATACTTAAATTATTTTCTTTAACTTACCCTTCACCTCAAATAAATATGTAAACTACAGAGTTTATGATTTGATGTGTAAGTGGCTTTAACTTTAATAATTTTTTTTCTAAAAAATATAAAATATACAATATGAGAAATTTAGAAAGCTAATTTTTAAAATTTTTGAAATTTTAAGACCAAAAGTTCCCTTATTTATTTATTTGTTTGTTTATTTGCTTCATTTTAGAGCCTTGCCATTACCAGGAAATTTTGGATTCCCATAAATCAAAAAAAAAAACAAAGTTAATAATGAACTCCAAAGGCAGTCCCAGTACAAACTGATTAACTCTGAAAGCAAAAATGGTAGCTGTCAAGCTTGGTAGATGCTGGGAGCTGGGGAATGGTTATGAAGAAAATAGAAAATCCTGACATTTGACTTAGGGTTCATAAAAGCCTGCATGTTCAGCATGTTCAGCAATTTAGGTTAGCAAGCAACCACCTGAAGATGAAAAAGAGGACTTTGAGGACTTCAGAAAAAGAGGAAGAAAGAACTCCTAGTGTGGAATTCTAGTGGAATGAGACAAGAGAAGAGAGGAGAGACAGAGACAGAGACAGAGAGACACAGACAGAGACAGAGATAGAGAGATCCTTACAGAACTGAGGATTTATGATTAATGCCAGTAGTTCTAGACCCTGGAGTCCCAGGACAAAGGAATACATGAGGAAAATGAGAAATAGAAAAAGAAATTTTTGTCAAGAGAATAAAAGGACCCTTAAATTTAGAAGTGTGTTGAGCACTAGACTGAGATCCTGGTCCAGCAGAGAGCGGGAAAGGAGAGTCTATATGTTTAAGGGGATAGGGCTTATGAGGAAAATTCTCACAGTGTTGGCTGGCTGGAGCTCTGGGGAATCAAGAATAGCCACCTGAGAACCATCAGGAAGAGGAACTAGACCCTCCAAGGATAGGCAACTGCCAACTGACATGTGCAATATGTGGAGCCTCAAGGGAACAGATCAGATTGTTTCTGTGCACTAACTGGCACTTCAGAGCCCATTTCCTCCAGAGGAACACCAAACCCAGTCTTGATATTAGGATGAGAAAATCAGACTTGCTTGGAGTGGATGCTGATCTGATCCACGTTGGGACTTCTTACCCTCTCGGGGAGAGGTTGGGGGGGATGGGGAGGAGAGGGGCTGAAGACTGACCAGGACGGGTCGGGAGAGGGAAGGGAGCTGGAAAAAGGGGAACACATGGATAAAAAAGACTTTATAAATAAAAATTTTAAAACGTGTGTTAATAACAAGCTGAAAACAAAGCTTAAATGTCCAGATATACCATTTATTTCCGCTTTCGTCGGCTATTCAGTAGAATAAGCCTATTTGAGTAAGGGCTGTCAGTCTTTTTTTCAGAAACAGTTTTTAGTCATTTGAAGTATCAATGAGGAAGAACATCCAGTGTTCCTCTGCCAGCTAGCTCTTTTCAGATGTTTATCTTGATGAGGTAGTGTCCAGGCTCTCTATCCTCCTGCCTCACCACTAAAAATATAAGTTATATTAACTGTTGCCGGATATTTGACCACAGTGTGAAACTTGAGATGGTTAATAACATCAACTTTGGATCCAGGGGTGAGGCCAACAACTCCTTGACAGGAAATAGCCACAGAGAGTAGTACAAAAAAGCCAGAGATGGAGAAAGAGGCACACAGGAAGGATCAGTGAGGTAGTGTCTCAGTCTTCTTGGCTTGGGACAGCTACAATGACATACATATGTCATATGAACCTACACCTATTAGTCACTTACATTTGATGCTAATTTTATTTTCTTGCCTTTTATTACCTGGAAATCTTTGTTTTCATGTGATATAAAATTTATGTACATTATGATTATGTGATAAATGAATTATAATAATTTCAGTAAAATCTACTGTTCTATATGAGGATCAAGACCTTAAACATACAAATATATGTAATTTTGACCAGAATACTTTTTCTTTTTCTTCTCTTTAAAGAGATTGACTAAACTAGTCATTTAGAAAATAAATACTTAACAGAAAACAAATAATAGATTTATGAAGCAATGGTTTGTTTTCATGAAAACTTTTAACAATCAGGCAGAAACACTGTCACTGAAGCCCAAACTAAAGCTGTGTGCTTGGAAAAAGCAGTGTTTTAATGGGCTTGCAAGAGCAAGTTCAGCTAATGCATAATGAAATCGATACCGTAAAGAAACTGGGATACCATAGGCCATTAAAGGTCATTTTGAAAGAATGTTTAACAGGATAATTTGCCAAATCCCAATAAAGGAAATGGAATGTGTTTTAAAACTGTTCAATGAAAAGTAACTGAGAAGCAGGCCCAATGCTGGGAAGTCAGTCCAGTAAATTACCTCACAGGGAGAGAAAGCACTCGCTGTGACCTCAGAGAAACACTGTCAATATCTCAACTTTTATGGCCCCTATTCTGGATGTTTAACATACCAACAAAAAATGCCTTTTTAATGTTTCAACCTTATGCTCTTGTTTAATATAGTCAATCACTGTGGCCTTCAGTTAGCATAAATGAACAACTTTGGTCGTTAATGAACATGACTCTTTGCACATCTGCACATAGATCTGTTCAAACCTATAAGGCACATACAGAAAAAAAAAACAGCTTTATCTTCTATACTGTTATAGGTAAACTCAGAATAATAGGAAGACCTACTTTATAATGCCTCAAAGCATTTTTTTTTTGTAATAGAACCAACATATTCTATTTTGCCATGACAGAACAGGTAAACAAATGAGAAAAAATGTTATAGGGAACATATTGTAGTTTATACTCTATTTCATTTAAGGATATCTCCTTTAGCATGCACATTGTTGATTATTATTACTATTATTGTTATTATTATTATGGTTGCAATGTAGAATTATATATCTATAATTTATCTATAAATGATTACTGACTTATTATTAGAAAGTTTTTCATTTTTTAAATTATCATAAAAAGTAACAGGTGCCTGATGTGGGAGTATGTTCTGGTACATTGTAAATATTTGTCCCTATTACTGATTTAATAAAAAGCTGATTGGGCAGAGGCAAGTAGGAAGTGTAGGCAGGGCTACCAGACTAAGACAACTGGGAACAGGAAGAGCAGAGCAATGATGCCAGAGAGATGCCAGTGAGACATCAGGTGAAATTAACTCCTACAGATGCAGAGGATAAAAGTTTAAATGTTGCTCCTAGAAAAGGTAGCAAAGGCATGGCTGAACTAGATAAGAATCATGTGTCAGTTTAAGAATTAAGAGCTACCAAGTTATATGCCTGGGCCCTATGTCAATCAGCATAAATATAATATAAGTGTAGGTGTGTTTCTGTGGGACTGTGGGCCTGCAGGACTGCAGGTCTGGACCAGAGGCACAACAGTCCAGAAACTTCATTCTACAGTTGCCACTTATGACATTTTAAAATGTACTCTGTTTTGCTTGAATTTTTTACTACAACTCCCTCATTTTCCTGCTCTCTCTACAAATTATAGAATACTATTCATATATAAATAAAGATGAAATAATGAACTTTGAAGAAAAATAGTTGAAACTTAAAATATTATATTGATGTACCTCAAATCTAGGAAGACAAAAGTTACATGTTCTATCTTACCTGAGGCTCCTAGCAGGGTTTATGTAGCCATGCCCAGGGGCGTGCCTCACTGCAAGGTGCATTCCATCTAAGCCAAGTAGGCACAGCTACGTGGACTACCAGGAATCTTTACAGTGATTCCAATTCACATTTGATAAGAGAATGCATCAGAGAAGGCAAAGAATTTCAAGGTGAGTCAATTCATTCTGACATATCCAGTGAGGTAGGAACTAGTCCCTCCACTGAATATCAAGGCTAAGCAAGATATTTTCCCATTAAGCATGGTTTTCAGAAATCCAGAAAGTCTATTGTAGAAATCCAATAGACTTTGATCTGATATTAAGAGCTCTAGAAACTGTCTATATCTTTTGATTGTTATCTACATTCTGAGGGTCCAGAGTCATTTCACGGAGGTTTGCCAACTCTTACTTTAAAATCTGCAAGCTACCTAAAACATGAGACTGCCTACTCTGTGGTTGTCCCCATCATGATCCTGACCCTTCCCGCATGTAATCTCGCTTCCCTCTTTTCAGTCGCTCAGCCTATTGTTTTTTTTATAGAAATATCTGCCTCCATCAGCTGCCAGTTGATGGTAATCAGAGTAGTCATTCATATAATAATAGGGAAAGGCCAGTTTAGGCAACCTCTTCACTATTGCTTGGAGTCCTAGCTGGGCTCATCCTGTGGGTTCTTGGATATTCCCTAGTTTCAGGTTTCTCTCTAATCCCACAATGACTCCCTCTATCAGAATGTCCACTTCTTTGCTCTCCCTCTGTTGATCCCCTCCCCATTCAATTCTCTCATACTCTCTTTGCATCTCACCATACCCCCCAGTTGTAATTTTCTCAGGAAATATCCTATATTTATCCTTCCAAAGGAAATCAATTTCTCTTGTTACCTAGCTGCTGGGGAAGGAGGTATGAGGATTGCATCCTGGTATCCCTTGAATTATGTCTAAAATCTACTCATGAATGATTACATACTTTGTCTGTATTTCTAGGTCTGTATCACCTAACTCAGGGTGATACTCTACAGATCCATCCATTTGACTGTACATTTCATAGTGCTATTTTTTTCTGAGTAGAGTAGTACTTCATCATGAAAATATAACACATTTTTTAATCTATTCTTCAGCTGAGGGATATCTAGATTGTTTTCAGGTCCTGGCTATTACAAATAATATTGCCATGAACATAGTTGAGCTAATACCATTGGGGTAAGAATGTGAATCCCTTGGATATATGCCCAATAGTGGTATTGCTGGATCATTTTATAGATGGATTCGCAGTTCCGAAGGAACTGCCATACTGATTTTGAAAGTGGTTGTTCAAGTTTACACTCCACTAGTAATGGAAGAGTGTTTTCCTTGCTCCATATCCCCTCTAGCACAGGTTGTCATCTATGATTTTGATCTTTACCATTCTCACAGGTATAAGATGCTATCTCAGAGTTGTTTTGATTTGTATTTTTCTGATGATTAAGGATGTTGAGCAGTTCCTTGTGTTTCAACCGTTTGAAGATTTTCTGTTGGGAATTCCCTATTTAGATCTCTATGCCAATTTTTTAGATTTTTTTACCTCTAGTTTCTTGATTTTTCTGTATAATCTAGAGATTATTCCTTTGTTTGATATAGGGTTGGTGAAGTTCTTTACCCATTCTGTAGGCTGTCCTTTTTTATTATTGACCTTCTCTATTGCCTTACAGAATCTCCTTAGTTTTAAAAGGTCCCATTTATTAATTGTTGCACTCAGTGTTTGTGCTACTAGTGTTATATATAGAAAGTGGTCTCCTGTGACAATGCATTCAGGGTATTGTCGACATTTTTTTTCCTATAAAGTTCAGTGTAACTAGGTTTATGTTGAGGCCTTTTACCCAGTTGAATTTGAGTTTTATGCAGGGTCATATATGTGGATCTATTTGCATTTTTCTACATACCACAATGCAATTATACCAGCACTATTTGTAGAAGATGCTATCATTTTTCCTTGTGTATTTTTGGCCTCTTTGTCAAAAATTAGGTGTTCAGAGGTGTGTGAATTAATGTCAAGTCTTCAATTTGATTCTATTAATTTACAAATCTATTCCTCTGTCAGTAGCAAGTTGGTTTGTTTTATTATTATTATTTCTGGAGCTCAATAGAAGAGCATGAAGTCAGGGATAGTGATGCCTCCTGAAATTCTATTATTGAACATGACTGTTTTGGCAAATTTGGGTTTCTTGTTATTCCATATGAAACTGAGTATTGTTCTTTTGTGAGATAGACCAATTGTTAAGAGAAAATATGACTAATATCAATAGTAGTACAAACTAGATGTCAAGTTATCAAGCATGTCCTTTAGGGCAACCGTTATGTCCGTGTTTGAAAATTACCAAAGCTCTTGAACTTTAAAAGAAAGAGTTCAAGTTTTAATTGCATAAAATATACTATACCTTAGAAGTATGTATATTTTATAATTGAAAACATAAATTTAGCATTATAAATTGGTAAATGACTATAATTGGGATGATGTTAACAGGAAAGGTCATTGACTTGAAAAAAGCATCAATTGGGTTGATATTCTCTATGAAAAAAAATTTCAAATATTGTTCTTTCAAGAATATATGCCTTTCAGCCATTTGTAATTCTTCTGCTAAGAATTTCATTTTTAGTTCTAAACTCTATTTTTTAATTGGGTTATTTAGGGTTTTGGGATTTATTTTCTTGAGTTCCCTATAAATTTTAGAGATCAATCATTTGTCACGTGGGGTTGGTAAAACTCTTTTCACATTTTGTAGACTGTTGTTTTGTCTTATTAACTGTGGAGAATATTCTCCTGAGTAAGGTATCACAAACCCAGAAAGAGAAGCAGGGGATTTACTCATTAGTGGACTTAAAAAAATGTCATTGTGTACAAGAGCTCAAGGCTAAAATAGTTAAATGACACAGTGTTTCATTTCTGCACTGATGGCCTCTGTCAGGGGTATGGTTGAGAAAGGTTAAATGGGTTGGCCACAAGGTGTTTAATTATGCCCCAGTAGATAAATGAGCAGCATAAATTTTGTTTTTTTGTAAAGGGGGATATCATAAGAGTGGATGTGGACCTGATAAGTGAGTTTGATGAGGTGTTTAATATAAAATCACCAAAAAAGAGAATATATTGTGATATTGAGAAATATAAAATTTGAATGTCCATCATATATATATATACATATATATATATGAAAAATAAAATTCTTTCAGTACAGCATTATTTTAAATATGCTCAGCTACTTTAAAGCCATGTTTATATATTTTCATACTCAAATCAGGAACAGAAATATTGTAAACAAATTGTCTGAAATCAGTCATTAAACAATATCTTAGAGCAGCAGGCAACAATTTCACAGCCAGGGGAAAAGATGACAATTATCTTGGGGAACTGAGCATTGTAAATCCTGAAGACTGGAAGAAGACATAGTAACATTTAAAGATTGAAAACTAAAAAACTGTCAAATTCTAGTTATGTGACAAGCAAAAGTATGCTTTACTAGTCAAAGGAAATTCAAGAATCTGCCTCATGTTGGATAATTATCGATAGACCTTTTATAAAGGAAATGTTAAAGGAACATTTTTTTGGCTAAATTCTATGTTGTACGAATTGTAAAATGCACTTCCCCACTCAAAATTTCTGTGAACAGAATGTTAGTAGCAATATTGTAAATGTTTGCTGATTTGTTTTTCAGAGCCTTTGTACCATATCTACATCCAGATGTAGTTTCTCTTTTTATTGGTGTTATAGTTACACAGCAGGCAACTTCCCAGTTTTCTTACATGGAAAATTCTGAAATAGTAAACTTTCAAAAGCCTATTAGTCCAGGTCTTGTCATCATTGTACTGCTTGTTCTATCTCTTTTAATGTTTTTAAAATTTATCTGCTTTTAATAGGACTTTCATAGATATTCCTGAGGTTTTATTTAAAGCAGATTTACAATACCCAAATTGATTGCTCTCTAGGGATCTGGTTAAAAGCAGTTAAATGTTATCTAATGTCAGGGTAAAATGTAATGGATTATTTCTTTTACTTTGAGGGCAAAGTGGTTGAAGTACTCTAAGGAAATGTGTGGACATATTCAGATTACAATAAATAAGTGAATAATTTAGAAACTCTCAAAACATTGGAACTTGTTTCTGTTGGTTTTGTGCATGAGAAGACACACACATACACATAGACAGACACACATAGACACACACACACACTACCAAGGACATAGGAGAATTTATTTAAGAAAGTTCCCAAGAATGTACAGGAGCTGAGAAGCATGGGAGGAGGAAAGACAGACCACAATATGGTGTCTCTTTTTAAGAGATGATGTGTGTTGTAAAAAGTTTTCCCGGGACTGTTTGAGCCCAGAGGTTTTGTACCTGGCCCGCAGCGGAGGTTTGGAACCTGGTCTGTGCGGTGGCTTTTGTCCCCCAAAGAAATGAATCAGACACTTATATATTTCAAACTGTTTGGCCCATGTCTCATGCACATTACTAGCTAGGTCTTTCATCTTAATTCAGCCCATTTCCATTTATCTTCCTACAACATGGCTCAGCCCGTGGCTACTCCAGTACCCCTACATGTCTATCTTCTTCGGGGCTCAGATGGAGACTGACTAACTCTACCCTCCTTCTGCTTGTCTCTTCCTCTGATACTCCATCCACTTCTACTGCGCTCTACATAGGCCAAATCAGTTACTTTATTTACATCATACAGAGAACATTTCCACCACAGATGTGTGCATGGGTTTATATAGCCACGTTTAGGGGCATGCTTCCATATGAGGTTCTTCCTGCTAGAGCCATGTTGGCTTCACCACGTGGAGGGCCAGGAATCCTTACAGCCAGCACCATTTTGGGTTCACCATGTGGAGTGTCAGGAATACTTACATCTCACCATTTCATTTGTTATAAAAAGAAAATTGAGTTTATGTAGGGGGCACAGGGGGAAAATGATTTGGGCCGAAGGATCTCAAGGGTGCTTTGTGCTATCTTAAGGGTAAAGTTTGTCTTTTCAGGGAACTGTATTTTTGATGGTTGGTCTGTTGGAATTTATGGGTCATTCTTTGCAGTCTGGATGAGCCTAAGCCATGGAATGATAAACTTTGATTTCTGAAGCTTCAAAAGAAAACTATGAGTTAGTAAGAGAACCTTGAGAATATAGTGAGATAATATAGTGAGTACACTCTGCTAGGTCTGGGGATGGAAAAAAGTTAAAATGGCTTTTGCTTCTTTTCTTTTGGTCTTGGAGAAGGGGTGGGGAAAATGGTCTGTTTTACCTGTATTAGCTCTGAAAAAGTCTCTTGGATTTTTCTTATTTTCCAGAAGCAGCAGCTGGATGGTTAGTCTGCAAGGGAAGTGGGGGAGGGTGAGTCAAAAAACCTCAGAGCCTTTTGTTGGTCACCATCTAGACTTTGGGTCTGAGAAGCAGGCTGGAATAGAAAACTCAGAGACAGGGAATTTTAGAGAAATGTGTCTAGCAACACAAGGATTTTGGATGTTCTATACTTGGTGGTCCACCTGGGAGGCTGGAAGGTTAGAACTGACGGTTTAAGCAGATAGCAAGGTGAGTAGGGAGGTGGCTAGAGCAGCTGGCAGAGTCCAGATTCAGGCAAAATGTGAGTAAAAGTTAAAAAAAATCTTTTTTTTTTTTATTAGGGGTATGGGGCAGGTTGGCATGACCATAAATGTGTGAGTGATAGGGATATCTCTGAAAACATAATTAGATGGCAGTATCTGATGAGGCCAAAATTATTTGTTTCTCACCCTGACAATGGAGAGGCTAGAAAGAAAGAGAGGTGAGACTCCAAATCTCCTGCATGACCAAGTATGTGGCTCCCACTGTTCATGAGGAGATGACCTGCCCTGATACCATTATGACTACTCAAGGCTCCCTCTTTGCAATGAGGGTGGTCAGTTTAGGGAAGCCTTGGCAGCACCAATCCCCCACAGCCAAGCCTTAGGTGATCAGCTGGGAGTAGTCTCTGTGTAATGTCTCCTTGCCACATGGGGCTTGGAGACACTCACTTACACCAGCATTCCCTTGACAAGGCCTGAACTGCCTCTGTGAGGCTAGGCAAGAGCAAGACAGTAGCAGGACTGGCCACACTTCAAGCACAGCAGGTTCTGACTGGCACAGGGGGTGGCAAAGGAGCTGGCCAGACAGCTGCAGCCAGTAGGCGGTATCTTTTGGTATATTTTTTCACCTTTCCTGTGATACATCTTAAAAGCCATCACTAAGACTTTTGCCTGTGGAGTCTGCCTGAGGTCCCCTCTCAAGGTCTAAGTTTTAGGTCTGATATCAGGGTCAGAAAAAACAAAACAATAACAACAAAAACAAAACAGATCATGCACTCGGGGATCTAGTATACTGTGAGAATGCATTTGTGAGTCATTTAAAAACCTGATGAACTTTACCTGCATGAGTTTTGGCCTGTTCTTAAACTCACATTTACTCTATAGCCTAATTTGAGATGTGAAATGTGGAATTTCCAGAGAGGATCTGGTCATATGGTTACAAAAAGAAAGCCAGAAAGCCAGAAGGGAAGTTTAGAGATGAGATATGAAAAGAAATAGGAAAATTCTTAAGAACAGAGAGCTGGAAGAGAAGGTTTAGAACTGACATATGGAAAGACAGGATTAAGATCAACAAGTTGGGAGAGAAGGTTTAGAGCTAAGATATGAAGTTAGGAAAAAGATAGGAAAAACCCTTTCTATTTGCCCGTGCACTTGCCAAAGTTAGTTCTCGTAAAATACTGGGGTTGGTGTGCCATTAGGCAGCTATTTTGAGTAACCTAAGGGATAATTAGGCCATTTCTTTGTGCAAAAACAGATAAGCTTGTTGAGGTCTAGATAATGCAAAAGGATAAGTGACTTAAGAGTCTCCAGCACACATCCTAAGGGTAAGGATGGAGGAATACTTTTCACTGGCTTATTCTCTATTATCGAGACCTAAGCGGAGGTCAGGAACTTGCCAAGCCTATGTCGTCGTCACCTGCCTGGACCATCTGTAGGGAAGTGCGACTATACTGAACTAGTTCATCAACTGCCAGGGTAGCCCTCTTGGACAATGTTTAAAATTACACAAACGCCCACAAGCTATCATTAGAGCAAAGGGGAAGCTTCAGGGAGGTACCTGTGGGTCCCAGCACCTTGTGTCCATGCTCTACCCATGCTGCCCACCAGCAAAAACATGCAGGATGATGCTGGTGAACTACCCTGCAAGCAAGTACAAGGAAGGAACTCAATACTGGAAGAAAGCCAGGAGTGTGTGTGTCATGCAGAGGAACAGTCTTGACCAAGTGAAGATCGTGACTGCGTGTGGTCCTCTGTGAAATTAGTTCATGTTTATGCTGACTGGGTCAGGGGAACTTATCAATCAAATCTGGTGGTATTCAAAAATATCGCAGTGACAGGACAGGTAGAAGATGGCTTTGTAGCGAGCCCTGGATCAGGTTCTCCTAGCTTATGTGCACTCAGGAGAGAGCCTATCTGAGTCATGGCACCAAATGTTGGTTCTGTGCATGAGAAGACACATACACACTCATGCTACCAAGGCCACACGAGAGTTTCCAAGCTCTCCCCATCACTATGGGCAGGGATGTGATACATATGTTCTCACCACTGCTCGATAAGACATAGAAGAGGGACCTCAGATGATGTTCAGAAGTTTGCCTCATGTGGAATCTTAAAACTCTGACCCTTTGATCTTGAAACATAACACTGTCTTGACTGCATACTCTGTCCACTCAAATCATGATGCCACTTAGCTTCCCAGGAACTCTGTCTCTTTTCTTTGTGTTCTAAAAATTTCTGAGTTGATCTGTAATCCTTCAGCTTAGATTTCTAGTTTTTTTTTTTTCACTTTAGTTATTCAATAGATTTTAGCTAATTGAAACCAGTATTTCACACATCTCATCCAGTTGCTCTTTCAAAATCATGGCTAAATTTGGTACTGACTGTTCTAGTTTTTCTTTAATACCTTGATCATTTGTTTATATATGTGTATCAGCACATATATATATATATGTGCTGTCTGACAGCAAAGAATGATTAAGGGTGCCAGAGTATAAATATTTCAGCATAGAAGCACTGCTATATGGAAAGACATTTACTGATTCACACTCAGAAAACAGAAAAAGAACAAAACTTATTTGGAAACTTACAAGATCACTTTGAGCAGAAGCTTGACAACAATTGATGCTGCCTTCCAATTAAGGTCACTATGTTTTATTGTCAAAAAGTTAATGGCATAAAACCAGTCAACCAACATCCACACTTCAGTGGTGCTTGAAAGGCCATGTAAAACAATAGGAAGAACAACACATTTGAGCTGCACAAATTTAGAGTTATAGGACGCGCAACGAGAGGGTCCTTGAGGACAATCACTTTTGAAGTTTAAAATTTGTTTTTCCTGTTATTAGAACAACTGTGTCTTTGCCTTTAGAATCTCAGCTGAGTAGAATTGCATGGCTGTCTGCTAATGGGATATTCAGTTGAAATGGCATAGAATAACTATTGTAAATATTCAGACTTTCTTTTTTTTTCTTCTTTATTTATTTTGTATTTATCAAAAGAGTAAAATGAATTTAAAATGCTGAAAAGTTAACAATATTTATAAAGAAGATAAAAATCATAAACATGACTTATCAAGGGTGATAATGCAAATAAGTTTGCTACACATAAAAATACTAACCCTAACCCTAACCCTAACCCTAGCCCTAACCCTAACCCTGTGTATCCTTATTCAATGTCCTTCCCCCTTCCTCCACATCA